>JACGCM010000392.1:0-19310 GCA_014058105.1 Kingdonia uniflora
AATAAGTCAAACGTGATATCTCAGAGTGAGTCAAATCCGTAAGACATCTCTAGCGGGGAATGTGGGTTTGGGTGTGGGTTATACACCCTGGCCCACCAATCCGCAACTTACACCCGACCTCTCCCGCAGCCAGTGTGAGTTTCTTGCGTGTTTTTTTTTTAATTTAGTGGAGTTTAAACAACACCGCACGGGGTTCCAAACACCGCCGCATCACTGTAAATAAAAGTTGATTTTAATTGACTATTTTCTAGCTTCTTACATCTTCCTCTCTCTAAAAAATCCCTTGGTAAAAAAACTTTAATTCCAACAAATCAAAATGCAAATGCCAGAGGGAGAGCCACACCTAGTATTCCTGCCTGGGTTTAGAGGAACACGAGATCCAGAACGTTCTGTAATCGCTCGAGTCTGGAAGGAAGAAAAGGCGAGTGGAATTTGAAGATATCCAACCTCAAAATATACCCACCCAACCGAAGATAATTTCTGCGGAAGTGTATACCCAACTCCCAGACGGAGTCAGTCACATTTATTACATGGGAAAGGACTCACGGTAAGTTTTAGTGTATTGTGAATTTGTTTTTTCCATAAATCAGTGTTTGACAAACCTCAATATGAACAGAATCGGGATTCGATGCTGTGACGACACTCACTACGGTGTTCAAAGTGTGAAAGGATATTGTCGTAATTCTAACTGTAAGGGACGCCGTGTGAATATTTTTGGGCTTTATGGATATACGTTTGGGTAATTCAGATAATCGGCTTTCAGGTGCTTACAGAGCGTTGGTGGCCGACCACACACACTTTTCTGTTCCCTTGTATGGAGTTAGGGGTCACTCCCCTCAATTTACTATGCTGACATCATTGTCCATCGGCCGATATCCGACACAGGTGCCATATGACGACACATGGTCTATTTTATCCAATGCAAGGCAATTGTTCCCCAACACTGATTCCAGCCATATAAAGAGTGGGAACGTTAGTATTGCACATTTGAGGACGTACTTGACCATCGCAGCTGATCGGGAGGATGATATTACTATTGTTTGTGCTTTTATCCTCTTCATGATTGAACATTTATGGTTTCAAACGGCCAACGACACTGTTCTACTTGGATATCATGCGGCCGTGAATGATTTGGACTTGGCTGCCCAATATGACTGGGGTTCTACTATTCTTGCTTCCCTGTACCATGGTTTGGATACCGCAGTCACGACCGGGGGTGCCATCACTGGATTTGTACAACTTCTTTCGGTACATTAACACTTTTTCCTTTTACAATTCAAATATCTTCCAATAAACGTCTTAAATATAAATTATTATTATTTTTTATGTTATTCCGAAATGTAGTATTGATTCTACGAGTATTGTGGGGTTGGTCACCCTATAGTCAAGGAAGAGGTAAAGTACCCAGCCTATCCGAGCCTCAGAGCATGAGAGAAGGGGAACATGAGGAAAACAAATGACAAGACGGCCAATCTATTAATTATAGGCAGATACCATATTGATCACCGCACTGTTGAGACGATCACATGGGAACCTTGGTTCGATTCTGCAGTGTCTGAGACAGAGGACGTACTGAATGCAAAACTCCTATCCCGTAAAAAGATGCTACTTCAAGTACCAAACGGAAACTATAAATATTACTTAGGGGATAGATGCTGGAGGTAGGTGACTGGCGAGGTGCGTATTCCTTTGGATCATCCACTTAGCATGTCGCCACATATTAGTCCAGCGACTTTACATGAGATGAGACAGGCCGGTTCGTTGACTGTGAACAGTTTATGGTAGGGGAGGAGCGAAAGACTTACACCTCATACTGGGCTGAACAAACTTTGGAGGTAGGCTACATGTTGACAGATTCCCAGAGGATAGGGAATCTAGATCTGTTCGGACTGAGTGCACTCAAAACTGGTATTATACCCTGGTGGTTACGCAAACGAAGGTTCATAGCTTATCCCAGGACTTCATTTGCCTGGTGAGGCGGAGGGGCCAGACCTGTGGTGGTACATGGAGTAGACAGGGTTGCTTGAGAGGCTCCCCATCGCCCGCTTGAGGGAGCCGCCACCCATGTCTTCCTCCTACAGCGCAGAGGAGTTGTGGCACCTGACCCATGGTATATGGCGAATCGTCCTTGCAGAGTTTGTGCGTGACGCACAGAGGCTCCAAGAGGTAGAAGATGAGCTTACTATTACCCACAGGCAAATTGACAGTATAAATTATCAGCTATATGCCCATGTAAGTAATTTATTTATGTATTTATTGCGGTATTTTTTCTTAATGTCATATTTATTTTGTCAAAATATTTATAAAGTTTATTTGTCTCGTTCAGGACCTACAGCTGAGGAGCGGATGTGACGTACAGGTGGTGTTGCTATCATCTGAAGGAGGTACAAGGATGAGGCTGCGTGGATCTGGTCTGCAAACCAGGGGAGGCAGTACTAGCCACCGGGGGTAGGGTACTGGAGATGATTCTGAGTAGATATAGGTATTTTAAAAAAAAATTTAGACGATGTAGAAGTTGTGTTTTGATTATGTAGACGATTCTGAGTAGACGATATATTTGTAGACGATGTTTTGGATGCTAATTTTCATTAGCCATTATTATCTAATGTTGAAATTGACTGAAGTTTTTGTTGAAATTGACTATTTGTCTATTCAAATAAATTTGCACTGAGGTATTTTATACTTCTACAGACTATTTGGTGATGTTTTTAGGTTTTTGGTAGAGTTTTTTCAATGTCTATTCGAACAGACTATTTGTTTGTTCGAATAAATTTCAACAATTTTATACAATTTGGCACTGAGCAGTTTTATTCGAATATAACCTAATTCTATTCAAACAAAATTGTCACTGAGGAATACAAACATAGATTTGGCGGTAAAAGGAACACCACGCGGTAAAAGGAACACCGCGCAGTGTTCATTTCATTGTGAAATCTAGGGTAAAAGACCCACATCTTCTCTCATTTTTACACCTCTCGTCCATTGGAAACACATCTACCTTATGGTATTACACCCTTCTCTCAACTCTACAACCTCAAATGTCTTCTTCATCATCCGATTCATCCACACCCGATCATCTAGGTTTATCGTCGTCGTCCTCCGATGACCATCTTATCTATAATTGTGCGGCGGCAATTTGCGTTATGTACCAAGCTGCAGTAAACATAGTAGTTGAGGATGCAAATTCGAGTTATCACGGGAGTTTCATGGGCCGTTAGGATAAGAGAAAGAAGTGAGATCACCAATTGGGGTATTACAGCATTATGCGAGACTACTTCGAGCCGAATTGCACATATGAGCCATGGAAATTTCGACAACATTTTCGTATGAGTAAAGATATGTTTATGCGTCTATTCGATGCAGTCGTTGCACATGGTCATTATTTTGTCCAGAAACCCAACAACGTTGGTACTATGGGGTTATCACCGCACCAAAGGTAGTCGCAGCACTGCGTTTCCTAAGCTACTGTTTTACGGCAAATCTTTTTGACGAATATATCCGAATAGAAGAAAACACAACCTTGTTATGTGCGAAAAGGCTTTGTGTTGCGGTTATACAAATTTTTGGCGAGGAATATCTCTACTCATACAACCTCGAAAAGTTAAAAGCGATCGGAGAGTCCTGGGGATTTCCCGGCATGTTATGAAGCCTTGATTGCATGCATTGGATAAGGAAAAATTGTCTCAAAGCTTGGCACGGTCAATTTACTGGTCATTACCCCAAGGCGACACTAATTCTTGAAGCGGTAGCTTTACACGGCCTTTAGATTTGGCATGTTTTTTTTGGGTTACCAGGGTCTAACAATGATATCAATGTCCTGCAGCAATCACATATTTTCACCGACCTGGCCGATGGTATCGCCCCGCCTTGCAATTATAAAATTTCTGGGAAAGCTTATGATATGGGGTATTACCTAGCGGATGGCATATATCACAAATGGGGAACACTTGTCCCAACCATATCCAATCCGGTTACAGCGAAACAAATTTTTTTTGCTCAGCAACAAGAAAGTTGCCGAAAAGATGTAGAACGGGCGTTTGGGATTTTAGAATCTCGGTTCAATGTTGTAAATAATCTGGTGAAATTGTGGGACCCTCAGTTTTGAGCAATGTCATGAAGACGTGCATGATAATGCACAATATGATCATCGAAGAGGAACGGGGTGCATTCCCATCATACTTAGACTACGATTCGGCCGAGCCCTCAACTATCGAAGGCGAACATTTTAATATTGTACGCGAACGCAGAACAATAGAATCTTTATATTGAAAATAAACCGGATTTGAAGTTAAGAGCTTCACTTTGATCTAAAGGATGATGTAATCAAGCATTTGTGGGCCGTGAAGGGAAAATTTTAAACCTAGTACTCTATTTCTTGTATTATCTGAGTGTTATTCATGTAATTTAATGCTTATTGTCGTTCAAGTTTATTAAACAAGTTTTGATATTGCATTAATCTTGTATTTTTTTTAACGCAATATTATCGGAAATAAATATTTCAAAAAAAAGATTGCATTCTTCAATAGCAAAGTACATTATTCAGACAATTACATTATTGGAAGGTAAACTACATTCTTGGAAATAAGACTCAAATATACAGTAAAGTTAAATTGCATTTCATCACCACTTCAAGTACCTGGTCCGCCCCTATTGGCTAGACGTTCCATTATCTCAGCTTACCTTTGTAGATAGTATTGCAATTGATGTCCAGAAAGAGTACTCAATTCTTTCTCCATGATTTTGCGACCTTCCTTTGCTTGCTCTAAATCCATTTTGGCTTGCCAGTGTTGTATTGCTTCTGCTCTTCTTCTTTCGCTTGTATCTTCTCCAACCGTAGTTCATCCAGCAGATCATGGATACTGGTACCAGATGCAGTAACACCATCTATTACCTTTTGTGATGTAATGTTCTTTCAATGAAGTTTTTGGCCGATGATTTTGCGATCTTCCTTTGCTTGCTCCAAATCCATTTTGGCTTGCCAGTGTTGTATTGCTTCTGCTCTTCTTCTTTCGCTTGCATCTTCTCCAACCGTAGTTCATCCAGCAGATCATGGATACTGCTACCAGATGCAGTAACATCATCCATTGCCTTTTGTGATGTAATGTTCTTTCTATGAAGTTTTTGGCCGATGATTTTGTGATCTTCCTTTGCTTGCTCCAAATCCATTTTGGCTTGCCAGTGTTGTATTACTTCTGCTCTTCTTCTTTCGCTTGCATCTTCTCCAACCGTAGTTCATCCAGCAGATCATGGATACTGCTACCAGATGCAGTAACACCATCCATTGCCTTTTGTGATGTAATGTTCTTTCTATGAAGTTTTTGGCCAATGATTTTGCGATCTTCTTTTGCTTGCTCCAAATCCATTTTGGCTTGCCAGTGTTGTATTGCTTCTGCTCTTCTTCTATCGCTTGCATCTTCTCCAACCGTAGTTCATCCAGCAGATCATGGATACTGCTACCAGATGCAGTAACACCATCCATTGCCTTTTGTGATGCAATGTTCTTTCTATGAAGTTTTTGGCCGATGATTTTGCGATCTTCCTTTGCTTACTCCAAATCCATTTTAGCTTGCCAGTGTTGTATTGCTTCTGCTCTTCTTCTTTCGCTTGCATCTTCTCTAACCATAGTTCATCCAGCAGATCATGGATACTGCTACCAGATGCAGTAACACCATCCATTGCCTTTTGTGATGTAATGTTCTTTCTGTGAAGTTTTTGTCTGATGGGCCTGCTTCTACCCTCATACAACGAACCATCTAAGTCAGAATTTGGGCCTGAGGATTGAGGTGTAGGTGGGTCGTCGGGGTCATCCGATAGATTGTTTGATCCGACCGAGTTCCCCAGAGAAGAATTGTCTGATGTTCTCCTGGCCACATTTCCTGGTATATTCACCGCATGGTTCAACCCGCCATCCCTTAGGTTGGCCCTCCGTAGTTCCCACGCCAAAATCTTATACGCTTCACGGTGTTTGAAGTCATTGCCGCCATTCAAGCCTTTATAGATTTTGTGTGCATCGTTTTCCTACAATTCACAAAATTACCCAATACAAATAAATAACGTGTATATCTGCGATAAATAATTGAAATTGAGTTAAAGGAAACTATAACGTACCCGATCTTCTTCAACTTTTCCGCTGTTATTCCTAAATTGTTCTTAAGCAACTATCCCCTTGTACGCCGCACATTGTGCATTAATGGCATACCACTGGGATTTGGTCGACCCACATGATCGTCGTGTGGGCACTCGGGGTCTCTGTTAAAGGCAATGTTGACATTTTGATAGAAAATAAAACCCTTTGTGCAATAATTTGTTTAGACAAAAGTTGTTACCCACGCCCTTGCGAGACACGTAAAGTCTACATCCGTCCAATGCATTCCAGCATCATCCGTCTCGTCCAAAAACTCAGCATCTTCTGACACTTGCACGTTTGGTCTTTGTTTTGTGGATGCTCTTTTCTTTCTTCCTTTTCCTTTTTCTTTCTATGGAGCCGCCGCTTCAATCGGTATTGACACATTTACGTCACTTTGACTGTGCTGAGTAGATTCACCATGGAATAGATAGTTCTGAATGTAATTTGGCGGTTGAAAACCTTGAGGTTGAGTGAGCGGATAGGGTTGATAGTACAGGCTAAACGCCTGAGGTTGCGGCTGAGATAGTATAAATAGACTTTGATATTATCCATAACTGGGATCCCCTTCCAATATAGTAAATGGAGGTAAGGTCTGTGATTGGAATTGAGGTTGAAATTGCGATGGGTTTTGGTATAGGTATGGAGTAAATTGTGATGATGGGTGTTGAGCGAATGGTGTTGAAGATGGGTTTTGGGAGGATGGGGTCGACGGTGTAGAGTTATTACCACTAGTGCTGGAGTTCACCATTTGGGAGAGCATAGAGGTTCTTCTCTATACTAGGCTTTCTTGGTTTAGGGTGAGAAGAAGGAGCCAGGGAGTGATCTAGAGAAATAATTGAGTTTAGAGGAGTTTAGATCACCGCGCGATGATCTTTTTATCGCGTAGTAAAAGAACACCCCGCGGTGATCTGAACACCGCTAAACTCAAAAAAAAATTAGTGTGAGCTCCCTACACTCAGTTGAGTTCCTGTAGCGCCAGCTCATCGAACTCATACTCAAACAGTGTCTGCTGGAAGACGTTTGGGTGTGGGCTTGAGTGTGGGCTGACAAACTCAACCCACACCCTGCTGCGGATGCTCTAAGTAAGATTCTAAGAAAACCTATTGGAATAAATAGGTTCTTTAATAAAAGAGTTTACTGTAAAAACTTTCTCGTGACATAAATCATATGTTTTCTTCATAGTTAGTATACATATACCCATATTATTATAAGAAACTAAATCTGAAGTTCTCCAGTACTATGGTTTGCCTCAAGAGCTCCGTAACTAACCAGTTCTAATAGTCCAGGTAGACCTGAGCATAATCAAATTACAGATGAGTATATACCATTCACATTTACTAAGGCTGCATGGCAAAAGAAAGTAAAATAAGTGATGAACCACACCTTAAAAACCTGTGTCTTCAACATATGATATCAATTAAATACTCAAGACTCATTAGAAGTACAGTTCTATTCTCGGGTGTTGATTCAAGAAGTTTAATGTGAGCCTGCATAGTTAAAGTAAAATTAACAATTAATACGTTTTGCTTCTATTAATATAGTACTCTCCACTGTTAAGGGGAAACAAATCAAATAAAGAAACTCAAAAAGAGAAACATCGTATCTATATTTACTTTGAAAAGAAAGGCCATGTTACCTTGCCTCAGCCAGAGATACCTAACCTAGGTTCCTTATGTGTAATCTAGCACCCACAAAATTTTGTATTTTGTAGTCTTGAACAGAGACAGAATATCTCTCTTTTGTTACTATGTGTACATCTCAAAAAATAGATGTAGGAAGATAACCTCCTAATGTGTTTGCTTCATATGAACAAATTCTCTATTAAACTTCAAATATGTTGCCCATTATTGCTTTGCTAAACAATATGTAACTATTACACCAAACATCTATGCCTTCAAGTACCGAGGCAGTGCAAAGAAAAGGGAAGTCTGAACTACTATTCCCCCAGCAGCAACAAACCATCAGTCCTTCGTTAAATCTAACACTATCTGAAAAACATACTAGCCAAATCCTTACAAGTTGTCGGTTCGTAAAAACCAAAATAAGTTAAATGGATAGAAGACATAATGAGGAAAAATAGGGAGATTGGACAGACAAGACGTACTTGGAACTTTTCAATGAGATGGACCACCTGCTCATGGGACTTCAAAGCCAAAAAAATGAAGTGCCGCCCCAGGTTAGTTGGAGACAAAGTACTAATATTCTTTTCTTGTATACTACTTTTCAAGTGAAAAGATCTACAAGTTTATGCCAATTGAGAATATTGAAAGATATCGGTAGGAAAAACTGTATCCGCTTTTTGCATGTTGGTAGATCAAGTAAGACGATATGGTTTCATGGAATATAAATTTTTTGTAACGAAAACTTATGAAAAAGTGGGGTGGGAGTGGGATCAGGTTTTCTGCCCCAGATCCTCTGGTGTCTCGACTTTTTTTTAACACAATTAGGTTATAAAACTCTTATCACTCGTTCGGCTAATAACCAAGTAAAACTAATGAACTTTTACCCCTTTTATTTGTACAGTGTATGCCACTCCTAAAGAACTGCCGCCTGAAGCACACGATGCTCAACTTCCTCTGCAGTAAGTTTTAATGGGGCCTTCAGCCCCTTGGGTTTTCCATCCTCTTCATCATTTTGGATCTCATTTTACTTCTTCTTTTTTTTTTTTCTCAACACTCCCATCTTCTTGTTCACCCTCATCTTCTTCTCAGTATTCTTTTAATTCATCATCAAATTTTGGAGGTTGAGCTGACAGTTGTGCAGCCTTGAGCAACGCATACTATCCATAGATAATCTTAGTCTCTTAACCACAATAAATTTAACTTCACCTTCTGGCATGTACTCCACATCACCATCCGAAATATCGTCCAACCATCCTTGAAGGTCAGATTCAATCTTTTTTATGATTGATGCATCAGAAGCTCTGACAACGAATTTGCACATCATGGTTGTAGTTTCATCTCCCAGGCCTACGTTTCTACTTACTTCGCTAGCATCAAATATCATCATGCCTACAAAGCCACCATACCAAGTTTTCGCGGCAAAGCACAGTTGAAACCCAGCCACAGTTCGAAGGATATGTGAGCAAACTTTATGAAAAGGCTTAGATGCTAGATATTTTAGCCCACTCAGACAGGGAGAAGCTTTGTATTGTTGGGTAGATGTAGCTTTAAATCTACTTCCTTCACAAAACTATGGCTTGCAAACTAGGTCACAAACAGAAATAATCAACAGGTGAGATATTGTACCGCAATAGAAGCTCGGTAAGAGGGATTTTGTACAACTTGTACCTCAAAACCACTAGTTCCCTTAGCTCTGGCCTCAAACTTTATTTTTGTCTCATAACTTATTGATCATTTTTTGTATAAACTCCTTCACCATACTCGCCAGAAGCACTACTTCCATAAATGGGATAGTACAATGCCTGAACCTAAAGATCACTACTCTCAAAATGGAAGACACCCACGGTCACACTACAGAGCACTGGATCCTGTGAAACAAGATTATGCAACTGTAGAACTGCTTGAGGAGATCCATCTATTAAATACAATGCACCAGATAGCCTAACATGGATATCAACTCAATTAAGTTCTCTGTCAAGTTTAGAACCTTGAGATGTAAGATAATCCTTCCGTCACTGGAGTCTGCCAAATGATATGCTTCAACATAGCATGGATCACTGCTACCTGTCAAAGTATATGTACTTGGAGACACCTTGAGGAAAGTAGAGTTAAGCTCCTGAATGGTCTTGTGAACTAGCCCCTCCAGTTTTCTTTCTTGAGGGCAGATGCTTCATAAAATGGAACAATAAGTTTATGGTGGCTAAACGGGCCTCCTCTCTTCACTAACCCCGAACCACTTGTTTTCTTGATGATTTTAAACATATTTAATTCTCTGCAATATAAGACGGCATTGATGCTTGTAAATAAAATCTGCCAAACCATTATTTTTGAACTCTTCTAGTTCTTTTATCATCAATTGACAATCATGGATTATATTTCTGATTAGGTTATTAAACGGGTTGTATTAAGCTCATTGGTATTTTTTGTTCCAGTGGATTATATTTCCAAGAAGGCAAGACAGTTAACATGATAATGGATATAAGGGAAGCATATTGAAGGTCTCTAAAGACGTAGAAATCATGGATTATTGAAATTTTAGATCTTGCAAAGAGCCACGCTTTCTTCCGGACTTACTCGCCAGTTCACTATAGGCAAGTATAATTGAAACTAGTCCTTAAGGCCCAAGGGGAAATTTCCTGCAAGAAGTATTGCAGGCGAGAATTAGACAAAAAAGCGGTTTAGTTCGATCTCCATATCTGTATTATTAAGCAAGGCCAATGACATTATCTAAATTTTGTTAAATTCTAACAGGGGAGGGCCGTGAAATGGAAGAGGAGAGTGCAATACAAGTACAACACCACAAACTGATTACACAAAGCTGCAAACTAAAGATCCCCTTTAATCAAATCATAAATTCGATGATTACTACCCATGAGGATGTTTCGCAAACTCAGCCCTGAACTCGTTACAATCGACGGGGCAGAGGAATTCGATGATTGCGATTTCACTAGATTTCTTGTTCGATTCCATCTCAAAGCAAGAGAAAAATTGCATAGTGTACCAACTCACATTGTTCACTCTATAGATTAGTTCATAGTCATTCCCAATAACCCTAATTACATTAAATAAAGAGATGAGAGTAATACCTCATTCAGATCCGGAACTCAGCTAATCACAATTATAGCAAAAGTGGAGCAAAATTATTGATTCCTAATAACCAAATAAACTGAATTAGATATGAAGATCTGAGATTGAGAGAGAGAGAAGTACTTTGATTTTGGTGAGAAATGGATGATCTTTGGTATTTGAACTTTTGATATCGAGTGAAGAGGGAAAATGAAGCCGGCCACATAATGTGGATGTACTTCAAGCCACGTACGCGTTACCTTACCCCACCGTTTATTAGATAAGTTAGCTATTTTGTTTGTGATTTCAATCAGGTATGGGATTAGCCACTACTATAATTTATTTATCACAGTTTAAGTTGTAGTATGTCACAACTAAAACTGTGGCGAAGGCTACAACTCTTCTGTGGCATTTGCCCATTTTTCTTATTGCGGAAGGAGGTGAAGTTTTTGTTTTATAAGATTAGTAACAAATCGAAGGCAAAAGAGGTGAAGGAGGTGAAGTTTTTGTTTATGAAATATCGAGCAAAGAAAGATGAGAGAACAAAGGGTTTTTATCTTTTAATTTTGCTAGGCCAGAGCAAAAACATTCGCAGCAATATTTCTTGCCACGGATTTGTGCATTTAGCCATGGGTTTTTAAAGAAAGACCCTTAACTTCAATATCTTTTTAGGTAGATAAACCTTTGGCTACTACAATAGGGTAGTCCATGATAAAACTTGTGGTACTCCATCACAGATAAAATAGTGGCAGCAACTAAAAGCTATCAGTGGCCATTGCCAATTTTTTTGGTAGTGCCAGTTAACTAGACTACATATAGATATAAGATGATAATGAAAGGCACGAGAGTATTGAACGCCTCCATCGCCAACACTCTCCAACTCTCCAACTCTCAACCACGAAAACCCCACAAACAACCACACACATTATCAACACAATACGTTTAGCAACACCCACCAACACTTTAAACTTTAGATTCCCTTTTTTCCCAACTAGACATTAGAAAGTACCAATTCTAAGAATCACCTATTATGTGGTTACCAGAGATCAATAGAAACTAACAATTCAACAAATCATAAACTATCAATCAACAAATCACAAAAAACAAAACAAATAAAGGAATTAGGGTTTCAATTTAGGGTTATGATCGTGTATTGGAGTTTAGTGTAGTCGTAGAGAGTTGAGGGAGGAAGGATTACGTAGAAGGGAAGTTAACTTGTATGCATGAAATTGGGCATTTTTATTTTCGCACTATTTTTGCCTACCCCTAAACTTAAACTATAAGGGACGACCATGTCCAGCAGTCCCTAAACTTATACAATTAAGGACGCCCAAATTCAACAGTTCTAAAACTTATATTATTAGGATAGAGTAATTATTTATGTCTCATAAACTAAAATATTAGAGACTGATTCAAAACCGTCCTAAGTATTTTATTATTAGAGATATAAATTTACTCCGTGTCTAATATCTTATCCCTAATAATCATTTTTTTGTAGTGTGAGTTGCAGACAGCTCAGTTTTCACCAAGTTGGATCTTAAGTCGGGTTACCATCAAGTTCGAATCTGGGAGAAGGATACTTGGAAGACAGCGTTCAAAACCAAACATGGCTTATTTAAGTGGTTAGTGATGCCTTTTGGGCTATGCAATGCTCCGGCGATGTTTATGCGGCTAATGAATGAGGTACTTCGTGCATTTATTGATGATTTGTGATTGTATATTTGGATGATATCTTAATATATAGTCGTACATGGGAGGAGCATCTTAGGCATTTACGCAAAGTGTTGGGCGTGTTGCGATCACAATGTCTTTTTCTGAACAGGAAGAAGTGCGAGTTTGGGAAATGGGAGCTTTTCTATTTGGGTTTTATTGCTGGTGGCGCTGAGCTTAAGGTTGATCTAGAGAAGGTCTCGGTCATTACTAATTGGCCTCGACCGCGCACAGTGACGGAAGTGAGGAGTTTTATGGGTTCTTGTCAGTACTTACAAAATTTATTTGGCATTTTTCCCAAATAGCTGCACCGTTGTATTCTTTGATGATGACTGGGGTATAGTTTTTGAGGGAAGAGCACCATGAGAAGACCTTTCTGTTACTGAAGAGGAAGATTACGGATGCGCCAGTATTAACATTACCTAATTTGTAGCGGCCTTTTAAGGTTGAGAGAGATGCGTCAGACTATGCATTGGGGGCAATCCTTTTGCAGGATGGGAAGCCAGCTGCTTACCATTCTGAGATGTTTATAGGAGCAGTACGTAACTATCCTACCTACGATAAGGTGTTCTACGTACTATATCAGTCAGTTAAGCATTGGGGGAGTTACTTATTGGGAAAGGAGGTTGTGGTACATTCCGATCACAAACCCTTACAGCTCTTATCTACACAATCCAAGCTTCAGCAAGCTCACCATATGAAGTAGATGTCGTAGCTTCAGCAGTTTACCTTATTGATCAAGTATAAGAAAGGAGTAGACAACAAGATGGCTAATATGCTATCTCGACCCCCATTACCAACTATTTTCGCTTTGTTGGTAGCTATGCAGATCCAGTCGATTATTCCTTCTGAGTATGTTTTACGGTATGACGATGACAAGGAGCTCAGTGTGATTCATGAGAAGTTGATGTAGGGCAAGACGTGCATTTATGTTCTGAAGGATAATTTGATTTACATGGGTAGTCTACTATGTATTCCTGAGGGTGGAGACCGTGTACAGTGGATTCGAGATACACATTGCTCCCGGGTTGCAAGTCATTTCGGGGTTGAGAAGACTCTTTTGAATTTGCGGCGTTATGTCTATTGGCCAAAGATGCAGGTGGATGTTACTCCTGTGGTTCGTAGTTGCGTGTTATGCAGTATATCGAAACCTTTCAATATAAAGATAGGACTGTACTTACCATTGTCAGTTCCTAGTCGACCTTGGGAGAGTATTTTGATAGATTTTATGGGTGGCTTGCCCATTACCAGGTGTAAGAATGACTATTTGTTTGTGGTGGTTGATCGATTCAGCAAGATGATTATTCTTATTCCATGCCAGAAGATGGTCACAGGGGAGAAGTAGCGCAATGTTTTTCAGAGACGTCTTGAGGTATTTGGGCTCCCTTATTCTATATTATTTATGATAGGATAGTACTTTTGGGGATATTTTAGGAGATCATTATGGGGAATGATGGACACTAAGTTGATGAGAAGTACCCACTTTTTATTCGTAGCAGACGTACAAACAGAGGTCGTTAACTGCACTTGGTACATTATTACGGGGATTCCATTCTAAGTATCCTAAGACTTGGGATGAGAGTTTACTGTATCTTCAATTTGCGTTCTACCGGGCGATTTGATGGTTCCACGTTAAAGTCTCCTTTTGAAGTTTGTTGGGGTACTTGCCGCAAAGCATTTTGATTTGGCGTTTAGTCTTGGCAACAAGACAGTATCAGGGAAAGAGGAAGAGGAGCAGGGTTAAGGCTCAGCATTTCATTAAGAAGATCAGTAAGATTCAAGAGGTTAATCCACAATACGATTGAGAAGCTTTTAGATAGGAGAGAAGCACAAAGAACAACAATTGGATTAGGGAAAAATAAAAGAATTCATTACTAAACAAGCAATTATAATGAAAATCTCTCAAAACCCTAGGCTTCACTCAGAACTCTTTTAGATCTAACATAACCTAGAAAATAACCTAAGTTCCCTTTATATACTAGGGAATGAAAATCATAAAAGAACGGATCTCGAAACAGACGAGCAAAACAGCGTCAAGTCATTCGAATGAACTAGGGAGTCGTTCGAACGACTTATGACTAATTGGTCAAAAACCCTAGAAAAAGTTACCTGTTCGTTCGAATGAAACCCAGCTCGTTTGAAGAAAATATTTTTCTGGGCCAAAATTCCATAGGACATGTCAACTCATTCGAACGACGCTCAACTTCGTTCGGACGACTTTGACAAATCTTCAAATAACTCTAGATCCTTCTGGATCATGGGTCCCCCCTTTAGGAGCCTTGAGCTCATGCTCAAGCTAGAACTAGAGTTGTGGGAACGCGGCGATGCCAATCTTGTTGTACTACTTTGACTTATCTCGTAGCTGACCCTTCTTCCAACTCGAAATGAATCAATAGCACCCCATCTTGTAGTGTGAACCTTCCGCTCTAGAATACCATCCCTCTGGCAATGAATCTTCTTTTTTCATCCATAAGTCATTAACTGACGGGAGGTGAGTATCGATTGCAGAGTCTTCATCCAAAAGAGGCAGCTCAAACAACTTCAAATGCTCGGCATTAAGCACCAAATACTCTTCATGAAAGGTGGCAAATTCAACAAGAATATATTGTCACCAATCTTCTTGAGTATCAAAAATGGACCATAACGAATAGGTTTGAGCCTTTTACCTTCCCCCTTAAGCCGTTCCTTACCCAAAAACAACCAAACGTGATCGCCCTCAAGAAAAGTACACTCAACCTTATGCTTGTCGTGGCGAGCCTTATACTTGCTTGAGTCTTCTTCAACTGAGCTTCAACCACCTCATGAACCCTGCTGATATTCTCAATGAAACATTGAGCTTTAACCTGCACTTCTTCCTCCTTCCCTGGCACCGTCTTATCGCCAAGACTAAAAGCCAAATCAGAAGGGCTTTGCGGCAAGTACCCCAAACAACTTCAAAAGGAGACTTCAACGTGGAACCATGAATCGCCCTGTTGAACACAAACTGAAGATACGGTAAACTCTCATCCCGAGTCTTAGGATGCTTATAATGGAATTCCTGTAATAAATGTACCAAAGTGCGGTTAACGACTCTGTTGCATGCCTGTCTAAGATGAAAAGCGGTGGTACTTCTCTTTAACTTAGTATCCATCATTCCCCATAACAATCTCCAGAAATACCCAAAAAGTGGCTATCCCTATCAGAAATAATAGAAGAAGGGAGCCCAAAATACCTCTAGACATCTCATAAAAACAAACGCGTTGTTCCTTCCCCTGTGACCATCTTCTGGTATGGAATAAGAACAATCATCTTACTCCCCGTATACTTCATGAACACATCGTACTCCTCTACGTTAATATCTAAAACCAATGCTTGGTTATGAAAATCCATAATGAATTGTTGCACGGATTGCCCAAACCTTTGGCGTAAGTTGTGCCATTTGTACCATCGCTCCTGTTCATACCCAATTGGATAGAATTGTTTCCTCACCAAGACCTTGAATTCCTTCCAACTCAGACTTCTTATATCACGTCGTTTCTGATAGGATTTCCACCACGTGAGTGAGTGACTTGTGAATTTGAAGTTAGAGAAGCAAATCTTCTGAACCGAAATCTTAATCTTAAAACCAAGATGAAGATTACGCATAAGATCATTGACTTACCATAACACCTGGGCGCTCCTTGATGGATTTGGCATCACTAGAATCGTTATCCATCCCTGTATTAACATCGCCTCCAACCCCCATCGACACCCCTTTCTTCTTCGAGCGATCTTGCCGATTCACCAAAACGGAACCCAATGCGAGGTTTGTAAGACGTAATTATTCAACTAACTCCCCTACAGTAGAAGTTAGGCTAGAAACTGTCATTTCCAAAGTCGTGAGTTGATCGTCAGAATCGCCCATCTCCAAATCAACCTTCTTCTTCGAATTTGGTTTGGATGGATCTTTAACGGACTCACTAGCTTCCCTTTTGTTGCTTGAGACGGTCACGTGTAGAGACCACAATGCGAGTTGGGTTTGTTCGAACGACCAGACAACTTTTCTAGGTTTTTGACCAATTAGTCGTAAAGTCGTTCCAACGACTCCCTAGTTCGTTCGAACGACCTTGGTGCTATTTTGGATTCTTAGGCGTTGTTTTGCCTTGAAATCCGTTCTTTTATGATTTTCGATTTCCCTAGTAATAAAGAGAACTTAGGTTATTTCTAGGTTATGTTAGATCTGAAAAGAGTTCTGAGAGAAGCCTAGGGTTTTTGAGAGATCATCATTGTAATTTCTTGTTTAGTAATTGAATTCTTATTTTTTCCAAATCCAATTGGTGTTCTTCATGTTTTCTCCTACTAACAAAAAAAACCTTCTCAATCGTATTGTGGATTACAAATAGTATAAATCAGAAAGTATGTATTCAAAAATTATAAAATACCTCTTCTCCTAATTGCTTGGTTTCTGTGAAAACTCTTATTAGAAGGAAATTTTAAAAGTAATATAATACGATAGCTTATGAAAAAAGGAGGAGGAGAAAAATAGTGATTTATTGATTCATCATAATTGTGTTCTCTGTACAACATACAGAGATATATATCGAGGTAACCTTACAATATAAGTTACCGAATCTGCTCAATTCTCTCCATAACCCTATTGGGCCTATGGGCTTGTTAGGAGTCCATATAAGACACCCTAACCTTGTCGGGTTCCTAGCTTGGGCTTGGACCCACTTCTAACAGTAATAAACACTTAAGCTCTATTTGGACTTAAAATTACTTCGAATGGTGGATAATATTCATATAAATTATAATTAACTCAAATTAAACTTAAACGGGTCACGGTCACGGGTCACGGGTCACGGGTCAACCCAAATCATTTAAGGTAAACCCTAACCCGACTCATTTATTAAATGGGTTAGACAGGTTTGGGTCAAATGACCCACGAACTATTAAGGCCAACCCAAAACACCAGAAACAGGGTTGGGTCGGGTCGGTTTGGCGGGTCATGGGTCACTTTGTCGGCTCTAGTTTGAGTAGGTCTGGTAACCTATATTGTAGAGTTACCTTATACTATGATAGTATTATATGACTGTGGTAGAATTTTTATTCGACAGTGCAACTCTACTATAATCTCACATAGAGAAATAATTGAGGTAATAGAGATATTGGGAATATTCTATTACATTTTCTACACTTTAATATTGTACTTCGAGGCATGATGTTGATAGATCACTGTGCAGCGCAGACCTAATTCAATTTTTCCTCATTTATGAGCAAAACGATGAGCTACTGGTTAGGAACCTCAAGCTTATGCCTACTAAGAATAAGCATATGACAGGGTCGTAGAATGCTGGGTCAAGTGATAGGTAAAGTTACAGACAAGGTTGTAACCATGGATTGACGAGAGGTGGAAACAATGGCAGGATTAAATTCCATCCATCAGTAACCTGAGGCAAGGGAAACAATAAGTTTACCAATAAACCAAAATTGAATATGAAGAATTCTAAAATATATACGAGATAGTCGGGCATGGGATTGCAAGGTACCCCATACGATCCATAGAGATCAACCCCAAACTTATCACGTGAACGTAACTAGCTAGCTCAGACTACGCTACAGCAGATTCTATAACTTTAGATTCCTCCCATGATACCAATGCAGCATTAAATCAAGTTCTAAGAATGAACAGTATTAAATTCTCAATCGATGAATGATGTCACCTAGAGAGCATTGCCAATTAGTAACTTTACTTATTGCATAGTAGTAGTTTTACTTTATTAATTTTATCATTGACTCAGTTGGGAGCTCTTTAGTGTTTAGTTTGATAGAATACTCGTGATATGCACTGGTTTGATATCCCATCTATGTGTGATTTTTTTTGTGATTTTTTTTATGAATTATTGCTAGGGAAGTAGTTAAATTCTATGTATGATAGTTGATCTGTTATATACAACTCGCCTATGGATCTTTCTGCACATTGAGTATGACCAATAATCAAATGAGTGGCGACAAATGTTTTAAGAGACATTAATACCACGCACTCGATCCTTTTGAGATATGAACATATTTCTTGTCTCTAACCTAGTACATTGGGGATGTCACAATATCATTGGCACGGCCAACATGATAGAACATACTGAGGTGCGTCAACTATTACTCTCTAACAGTATGATACGGGGTATCTAGTCCACTTTATAACTAGTAAATCCAACAGGATTTTATTGAGTTTATGAGATACATGATAATGCTTATCACGTAATGACTATCTAAAGGTTCTGTGCATTTACTCCATATCTAAAGGTTAGAACACGCTATGAGATAGTTTCCAATACACTCCTCAAAACTTGGATAACAAGGATGATATCGGGATTTTATCTCAATTTTCCTTAAAAGGAGAGAAGATCCAGAGAGTGCATGTGTAATGATTACTTTCAAGAAAAGCCTATAATTTTATCCTAGTATGACCAAGGTGGAGTAGGATTTCCAGCCTTTACTTCAACGTATCTATGGACACATGTGCAAATCCATCCACATTGTGGCCCACTTGAATATTTATGGTATAATAACGCATCTAGGAGATGCTCTTACGTTTGCCTATTATAAGATCTAGGAATGCAAACGTTAGCATGACTTCTCACTTAGATTATTCGGTCATAGGCTCACTTCCAAAATTAACTGATCAAAGTCGATCGATGTAAATGACAAGGGGCTTGGGGTTGGACTCACAGGCTTTTGTGGTTATTTTAGCACTAAATGGGATAGATGATTGAGCATCGTGAGTACCCCATGCCATGCCAAAATCATAAATTGGCAAAGAACCTAAT
>JACGCM010001702.1:0-150128 GCA_014058105.1 Kingdonia uniflora
TTCTAAAGTTTTTGGATCAAACCCCATATCCTCTTTGAACTCCTTAAGCCTGCTAGTCACTCTACATTTACCATCAAACTGTGCCTGATAATTCGCTTTTTTGGTCTACTTTCTCTTTGTCC
Organism: Kingdonia uniflora; assembly: GCA_014058105.1. Lineage (NCBI taxonomy): Eukaryota > Viridiplantae > Streptophyta > Magnoliopsida > Ranunculales > Circaeasteraceae > Kingdonia > Kingdonia uniflora. The sequence continues at coordinate 123 of JACGCM010001702.1, forward strand.
TTTGCAGTAATCGTCGACTTCAACACCTACTCATGATAAACCGTTGTCCCTCGAGCCTCGTATCAACGGATTCAGTGATAGCCGCCAGATCTCGCTTCTAAATTTTATTCCAGATAACAACGAGGCCTCAGTCCCTTGAGAGATCTCTAGGCTGTCAAGTACCTCCTGTAGCATCCTTTTTCCCACTTTTACTGCCTTGGTGATTGCCTGCGCCCATGCATCCCTGCTAAAGTATTCGAACTGTCAGTATTTCTTAACGCATGAAGCACTTAAGAAATTTCAGAAGCTCACAACAATAATAGACAATTACCTGAAACATGTCCCTTTCATCTGCTTTAAAGCTCATCTGGGTCAGCGTCACAGAGTTCGGCCATTAATCAAAGTTGCTAGAGCCTGATCTTGTCGCTCACCCTCAGTCATTTCTTCGTCCTCATCCTCCGCATCATATTTCCCCAGTGACCTACGCCGTTTGTGCTGAATATCCTTCGTTTGCGGTACCATCGGAGCCTCGGGACAACCTTGCCTTTCCCTTTCTCAGCCTGTGTTGGTACTTGCTTCAACCTCAGTCTCAAAACATCACTAGCCCCTTCAGGCACTGGTGCTGCTTGCTTCAAGTCCCTTTAGTCTTTGGAACATACTGAACTGTTCATGCCAAATCATCCCCCCCACCCATTTCTTCAGATACTTTCGAACCACCTTCGCCCTCCTCTTCTTTGATGGCTTCGGCGTAACGGTATGTTCGAAGCAGGGATTTGAATTCTTCTTTCTCTTCCTCTTGATACCTAGACTTATGAATACATAATTAACCCACTCCTCGTCTGAATTGAGTTCAACGTCAATATAATTCCTTGGATTCTCCAAGACCGGTTAGTCAAACCTATAGAAAACAGAAGTATAATCACAGCCTATTCGAGCAACATATCAAAATAAAACCTTTGACAAAAACTTACTAGGATTATAGACTCTATGATGCAGCCTATAAGAGCCCCCCCCCTTTCGATATTCTCAAATTACCCTGTACCATAATTAAATCCTTATTCCAGCCTCGACCCGTTCGAACACAGATCAACAAACAGGGCTTCTCTGGGTGACACTTGATATGGTACGTTCCTACATTATGATTTACTTTCCTCGAATAGGATGTATACAATGTCGTACCACTCAATTAAACCCCCTTTACACTTCTCAATTTCACATTCATGGCCTCTATTGTCCTCATCATCTCATAAAAGTTCCATTCATTTGAACTGAGGCAACCTCCAAAATTCAACACCTCCTTACCAGCCTTCAGAGAGGAAGTTGTATTCCCAATCGAATCTGACCTCTATATGCCATATATACCCTCTCACGGGTTCGACTTGAAAGTCCACCCCACTCCTGCTACATGTAATGCTACCCCCACCTTTGACAGCTCCACTTGGCAGCAAATCAATCTAACTCCTTTTATCTCTAGCCGAAACAACACCCTCGAACCTATCCGACTTAGTCGAATCCTCACTCTGATCACTTTGCTTCCTACTCCCTTTTCATCACCAGAAGACCTAGCATTACCCTCGCTTCTCTCTCCTCCCCTATCTCCTCCTCCTCACTATCTTCAGTCCACTACCGTCTTACTATGTCTAGTAATCGGAACCCTACCTGCCGAACTACTACGGCTGAAGGGCATCAGTTACAACATCTAACACTTCTAAGTCGGTGCCCTCATCCATTGGAGCATGATCATAAATACTAGCTCGAGTTCTTTAATTTCCTTGTCCATCAGCCTCTATCTCGAAGCTCCACGGGTATGCATCTTATCCTACAGAAGAAGAAGCATGCAATTAGATCGATACATTTGATAATCACGTGTCAATAACCTATTTCCCATCTACCCTCTCCAATATATACAGCCACTATCGAAAGCTCGATCCCAAACCCAGTTCCTCCGTCAAAACCCTCAGAATCTTACAATAAGCTAGAACTCAGACTCATGAATTCCCCCTACCTCAACTATAACCTTCTAATTACAAACCCAAAGGATCCTACGACAGATACAAAGGCAGAACCAAGTTAAAATAGATAAAAGTCAATTGACATACCTGTGTTAGCAGAAGTATAACCAAAACATCAATTCAGTCCGTACTCAGCAAAAACTTCACAACCCCTATCAACAGCAGATGCACATAACAATGGCGTATGTTCTCTTCCCCTTACACTCTGCTCTTTCTCTATGACAGTACAGTGGTAATTTGCTTCACATTTATATACCTTCTCAGAATACAAAAACCGCCTCGAATTCAAACTACTATCATTACCACGCCCCTACTACCCTGAATTTTTGGTTGCAATGTGCTTTGACTTATTTACCTCTCATTTCCTTCACGTGCGAGCCGCACACTCACTCTTACCCAGCTGTAAACTCAAAGCCTCTCGAACCTTATAACCCTTACTCGAAGCCACCCAGTCAAATTCTAACATCTAATCTGACTTTTTCTGTAAAATAAGTAAATCATGATTACCTATATGGCACACTTCCCTAGGAGCATGTACCGTTCTGACAGTCCGGCTGTCTGGGCTATCAGTCATCCAGTCAAATCTAACAAAACCTTCGATACACCCACATCTCGTCCACGAGTAATCGAGTACACCATATATCGAATAATCGATCCACGACACCTTCGACAAATCAGACTTCTACTTTGACATTACAATCTTTTAATTTGACAGCTTAGAATCCCAGTTCTGCACATATTCAAATATTACTTCGACAAATCAAACTTCTACTTTGACTGATTAGAATCTTTTAATTCGACAGTTCTGAATCCCAGTTCTATGCATATCTAAATATTACTTCAACAAATCAGTCTTCTACTTTGACAGATTACAATTTTTACTTCGATAGTTCAGAATTCTACTTATACATAAATCACAATTTTCCTTCAATAGACAAAACTTCTACTTCGGTAGATTACAATCCTTTACTTCGACAGTTCAAAAATTTACGTCTACACTGATCAGAATATTACTTCGACAATTCAAACATCTAACTTCGACAATTCAAAATTCTACCTCAAGCATTCACAATCCTACTTACACACAGTACTGGAATATAATTCGACATTCGTATTACCAAGCCCCAATTTCATTTCATGCAAATTGACATAGTAAATTCAACAAAATTATAAAACAACAAAACTACAAACCCACATATACCATCTAAACCACCCAATACAATAGCAAGAGGTCCCTATTTATCATAAGGACATTCCTCCTGATTCCAAGCCTCAGCATCAGAATCCTCCTACTCCCATCTCTCCTCTACAAATGACTCTAGCAAAGGCAACCGATGGCCCAGAAACAGACCCATCATTGAAGAATCCCCCACCAATATGCAAAGGACATTCCAGCAATGGGTTCCCCAACTTCTGCTTAAACAGGTTCGGCATCTCCGCGTCGATGTCCTGATGGATAAGAACCTCCGCCGTAGTTCCAGCGTCATTTCCTGTACCCAAATAGCCTTTCTCGTAATCCAGTCCGTCGGCATTCTCGTAGAAGAACTGCCGTTGTTTGGTAATGAAGATGAAGACATTCTGATCAGAAGAAGAAAGAAGAAAAATGAAGAATTCTCCTCACAACACCTCATTTTATACATAAAGGTGCATTTAAAACATTCATTAATCTCAAGTTACATTCATTGCAGTCTTCAAGTCTCGTCCTTGATAACTTAACAGTCAAACCTTTTCGGCTTCCTAGAAATAACCGATTCATCTGTATCCACATTGAAACCACATTCCCGAGGACTTGCAGTCGAACAAATCCCCAATATCAAACCATCGACCCTTTTCACACTTTGTCTCAAACCTTTCTCACCGAGTCTAGACTAATACAAAGTCAAGTCTCTTCGACCATATCATTATACTTCTACGCTAATTTTTTCCAACAATAATCATTGCTACCTGTTAACGTTCGACGATACATTTGCTACCCTGCCTATAAGTATATTCGTCTACAATGCCTAGCAGAAAAAAAATACAAAATTACTGCAAAACATTGTTCCCATTTCATTTTGCAAAATTACAACAACAGAAACAACAAGTTTACAAACCCAGATATACAAAATCACAGTAACAACAGAAACCTTCAAAATATAGTCCCACTAAAAATACCCTATCACCACCACCTTAAGAAGAAGGCACCCTATTTTCAGAAGGGCTAGCTCTACTCGCCGAGCCTTGTTCCTTCATCTCCTCATCTGCACAAGCGAGGCACTCGGCCAAAGCCAACAGAAAGAGATAACGTTTATCCGCAGTCGTAAGTTGTACTTCAGCTGCCCCCAAAGGTAAGCATAATACTTACCATTGATGAGTTCCACAACTCCTACCTCCACCAGGTCGGGCATGTCCAAGTCTAGATCATGCTGGCCGAAGAGGTTCAAGTGCAACTCAACGGTCTTCCATCATATGCGATGATCTCGGGTGAATCCCATCCCTTTTTGATAGCGCGTATTGGGTGTGGTATCCATAAAGTTTTTCAAAATTTGTAGAAGAAAGAGAAGACAATGAAAGAGAAGAAGAATACACAGTATCCCTAACCCCATAATCCATACTTATAGCCTCATCTTATTTATTACACCCTAACCACCAACATTTCTTTATTACATTATTTATTACCTCCCTCGAAAAACAAACAGTCAACTGTTTCACTTCTGACTATAACATTTTCTCAACAAACGCCTCTACACCTATTTTTGAGCCCTTCGCTGCGGGGGGGAGAATGTAGTAGCCTACTCGCAGCCTTCTACCCCAGTAAACACTCAAAGCCTACTTCGAAACCTACTCGAATATCTTGAAGCCCATCCAATTCTTATACAAGTCTCCCAAAGATCACCCGAAGACGAAACCTTGACTCTGAACAAGCCTCGAAGAAGAACTCCACTTTAACATCAAAAACACTTCGACCATATCCGTACATGGTCGAAGTGTGAAAAGACAGACAGCCAGCTCACTAGATAAGACGGCATAGTTGTTGTTCCATACAGCTACAGTGACAGAGCATGGTGGCAGACCTTGCATTTTCGTCTTCAACACCAACTCCAGGATATCCGCTCGATATCCGGAGGATACCTGGGTTGTACACTTATAATCTGACCTAACTTTGTGACTCAGCTCATCCTATGCTCTATAAATAGGAGAGATGGGGAACCAAAGAAGGGTTAAAAAATCTCCACCCAGATCCTACATTATTGACCTTCGATCACCTTGTAAAAACTCAGTACTCGAACCTTCGAATACTTGACAAAAATAAAACTATCTTAAAAATCCTCATCAGAGGTCGTGGAGAGTCACATTTTAGGCCTCCACGTAAGTATATTTTCTATTAGATACTCTCATTTTAGGGTATATACTTGGACCCCTTTGATTGAAGATTAAATCCCTGTGGTATAAGGGCTGACTTCCCTTTCGAATGGAGTTAGGCCCCTACAAAGGGATTAATTTTTTTCATCATAATACATATCAACATAAATATTTAAGTAGTAGATTTCTCAATTTAAGATGATACTTTTAACATCCTTATGTCAAATAAATTTCCTCTTTTATTGATTTACTAATAAAAACATACTATGTGAATAAGAACCTTCATTGAAAATGCCAACTATTAAGCATTGTTAAATATAATTCGTTAATCGATGTAATATTCTTAAACAACTAAGTATTAATGATTTGTGTAAATAAATTAACCATATTATTCATAGTTTCATAAAACTTAATCTATATCTCAAATTGAGGTGATCATAAAATAATAATACATCAATTATAACTAATATAGAGAGGAGATCATATAGTTAAATAAAATTGGATGAAATTATGCTACAACATCATTATATGTCAAAAATTGATTAATGGTAGTTCCATCCTCATCCTAGTAAAATATTTAGCTACTCATGTTCTTTATATTAAAGCAAGAGTAAAAGAAAAAAGAGTAAAGACATGAAGAAAATAATTAAATTAAAACTTCTATTTAATATAAGAACTTACAACCAATGATCTTCTTCAATCCCTTAATTCCTTAAGTTTTTTTTTTACAAAATTAGTTATCTCTCCAAGAAGTTGTATGCGAAGAGAGGCATATGACTCTTATTATAGACCATAAGAATCCTAAAACCTACCTCTTAATTAGAAATTATGAAAAACTGCTAGTTATTGCAGATTTTCCAATTTTATTCCTGAAAACATATATTCCAAAAATATGAAAAAATTCTTTAAAATAAATCTACGAGTTTCCTAAATCTTCATAAAGTTTTAGCCCCATCAAAAATTTTGATTTTCGCCTCCTTAATTTTTTAAGCTATTTTTTATCTTGAAAATTACTTTTCCTAATTTAGAAATTTGTTCTCCTCTTTTGCACCAATTTATTTCTAATTCCTTGGAGCATCTCCTTCAATAACTCTTAAAATAGCTTGAAGACATACATTTAAAATAAGATCTCCAATAATAATCTAAAATTTGGCTCTTTCTTGCAAATTTTACATTTATTCTTGTATAACCTGAAAATCATTAAATAATCACATAATTCTTATTTATTAATAAAAATTAGGCTTAAGAAGCTTTAAATAGAAGGTTCAGAATGGTCATTTTACATGTTGCTCTTTTCTTGATAGGGATTGAGAGTGAAGGTTCAGTTAAATTTTGTGAGATCTTACGTGACCTTCTATTTGACTTTTGAATTCTATGAATAGAGTTGTGCATGAAATTAGGGTAGTTCTACCATGGTTGTTTCTTGTATAGAATATTAACGTGCTCTGTACAATTGATTTTAGCGTAAAGGGGGTAATCACTCTCAATATTAGAAAATTTTCTCCACGTCATACACGACTATTAAATATTATTTAGCAGGGCAGATGGAGTAGTGAGTTATGCGAGCTTCCTTGCAAGGACATTTATCTTGGCAAGAAGTGCCATGTTATACAATTCTCTTAGACTCCTCCCTTTTAGTTATGTCTATTGTTATGGGGATCAAAGTTTCATTGTTCAATTTTTTTTTGCTAATACCTCAAATACTTCATAAGCTTTCAGATTTAAGGATTTTTTTGTATGTATGGATAGATTCCAGCCTAGAACGGTTATTGGGAGTACTGCCACAATAGAATATCTGGATTAAGTATTGGATTTTAAAACCGTGATCTGGGCATCGTAGGTGAAGATCCTTAAATCTTTGACATGCCTTGCAGAATGGTTTAGACTAATCTTGGTGAAATTTCTATGAGTTTGTTCTTGAAAGATAAAGCTTTCGCCATAGTCGCCATAGTGAAGAATTTTGATATGAACTTCTTTGAATGTTTAGCCTATGTTCTAATCGAAGAAGGAGCTAATGAGTCTAACCATCAGCCTGCTTTCTCTTTCAAAGAGCAGGAGAAAAGATGGGGGCGAATAGATTTATCTGTGATATTTTGATAATGTGAAAGTGTGCATATCATTCTGAAGTCTTTTATGCGCCTATATGCTCTTTCATTTTCAAACCCATGATAGGTGGGTAACATATTAGTGATACCCAGTTTGATCACATTGCTTTGAGCTGCAATGCCCGGCAAGACTATACACGAAGGCATTATGCCCACTTCAGGGGTCTAATAGTCTCGATGGGATTTTCAAGCCATTGGAGCATCGATGGATATTTTAATCATGAAAATTATGGGATCGATTAAACTTGAATCAATTTCCTAATAGATTATAAACCAACGTCTTAAAAGACTTTAAAGTGTACGGTGTACCGTTAAGTACAAGGGTAAGCGGGGTCGTATCCCAAGAGACTTGTGGTACGAATTATACTTTGAGCTACTAGTTTTATCCAATAATAACGAGTTTGTGTAGGTTTTGAAATAAAAAGAAGAACGAAACAAATTACAAGATAAATTGGAGTGGAAACCAAGACATCGATTCAACTCCACCCTTTGAAACCGTTAGATAGCATAAATAATTAAAGTAAATTATGAGTTCTCATATCGCATATCCTTGGTCGGGCATATGCAATACATCAAAAGATACAATATATTTAGTTATTGGGAACTACCCATAAACCAACTTACTCAACCATGGTCCGGTTGATAAGTATGGATTATGTTCACTTCTCCATGTTCCTAACATATCTTGTTATGGTCCAACAAGATGGCTACATAGATTTATTATTCCTCCTAATCCTAGGGTCAAGCATAGGACGAAGTAATACGAATATACAATATTTTGGGATAAAGAGAAAGTAATTACTCTAACTAAGCTACACAATCTACACTAAGGCTACATTGGGTGGAGCTTCTTCTAGCCTTGGCTAAGAAGATTAGCTACTCATCCCTTTGATCATTGCCATACTACTATTACTACGATAAAATTAAAAGACAAGAACAAGAGAAAGAATAAGCTTTATTGCTATGAACTTTGATTTACACTCTCCAAGATGATCCCTCATGGGTAGGATTCCCCTCCTATTTATAGAGTATAAAAAGGGTTATAAATAATCACCATTAATATAAAATCTCCTAAACAATGCCTAAAATCATGCATTACAACTCATAAGAATAATATATATATCTAATTCTCTTCAATGGGCTTCCATGCATGGGCCTTTGGTTGACAACTTCAAATAAGAATGATTGTTGGAGTACATCACTCTTGTTCTTCGTTAAAAGCCAAAAAAATGTATGAATTATTTATCATGTGACCGATTTATGTAAATACAATCAAAAGTACTATTAGTGTCACATTTATTTAATAAATGACTAGGTAGATATAAATTTAGAAGTTGTACACGTAAATATTACGTGTCTATCAAATACCCCCGAACTTATATTTTCTCATGTCACGCAATTGCATTTAGCATATGCAACAAGTCATTAAACCCCCAGGTTAAGCCTGTTGGACGCGTATTGTCTCGTAAGGGTTTGCAGTGACTATGCCCACAAAAGTCAATAATGATATTTTAAACAATTCTAGAATACACATGACTCATTTTCTATGAACTTAACCTTATTTAGTTGTGATAAAAATATACCAATGAAAAAATCTTTAAACTTCCTATTCTCCCAGATATATCAAAGAATATTTTAAGCTTATCCAAAACTAGAGGTACTACCTCAAGATTAGAAAGAGATTCAAGTATTTTTCTTTAGCTATATTTGAGTGTACAATGAAAATAGTTTTATCGCCTAATAGATTGTCTAGAATAATTTACTCAGTTTCTGGCAATCTAGTTCTTACTGGAATAAATTCAACGGTCAGTTCGACAAGTGCCTTAGTCAATTCGTCTTCCTAGAATTTTTCTTTTTTCTTTTCTTTTGTAAGCCTTTTCTTTTGAGTACTTTGTTTCTTAGTGAAGCCTCCGTAACAAGGAGTTTTCGGTCGACAATCCCTGCCAGTTAGCGAAGGTTGCCAGGGTGTAGTGCCCCATCATGACCTAGACTCAAGATTCTCACAAGTAACATTTTCTTATGCTTCTTTCAAATAGTTCATGGTCAAACTCGAGATTGCTGATAATTTTTCCTCTTTCTGTTCTTAATCATGCGAGTAGCCTTGCAGCGTGAAAGTTTTTAGAGCACATTTAGCTTTTTTTTTATTTTTTCTTAGGAATGAACTTATTCTTAAGTAGTTATCTCCCTTGTAGCAAACTATTCCTAACATAAATGTTAAATTTCCCTTATACTAGAAAAAAATCTATTGAAGGTATTAATTGCAAAACTACAGTGAAGTGCACGTTTCAAAATATGCCAAGTTAACTTGAATTAGTCGTTAATAAAAAAATAGTACATCTAGCTTAATATATTCTAAAATATTATAGTGTATACTTGGTATAATTTCAAAATTTAGGTTTTTTCATAATATTTATGTCAAGGTAAAATTAGTTTAAGTGTTTGGAAATTCGTCAAAAATATATCATAAATTGTAAAAGTGCCATTATTTCACTTTTCTTCAAAAAACATATCAAGAAATGGTTTCCTACCCCCAAACTTAAATCAAGCATTGCCCTCAATATTGGAGAACAAGAAAATAAATGGGAAAGAAAACTAAAATGTCTCAATGTATCAAGCGTTGCATCTCAAGAAGCGCTGAGTTTACCGTCTTCAGCCAGACAAATGTACCCCCATACTTAAATGATTTATAATGGTACTATAGGGGTACATAATATCAGTTTTGATATACTGGACCATTTAAAAATGTTATCACGTCATCAAAAGCGCAAGACTCTAAGTACGGTTTTAATCGTTAGCCATTGACCTTAAAAATATTTTCGCTCTTAAGATCCTCCACCTCTATGGCTCTATGTGGATAAACAGTTTGAACTACAAAAGGGTTGTACCAAAGAGAACGTAATTTTCCAGGAAATAAACATAGCTGGGAATTATAGAGTAACACTTTCTGATTAGGCTCAAAAGTTTTACGAACAATCGTCTTATCATGAAAAGCTTTAGTTCGTTCCTTATAAATTTTTACATTTTCATAAGCCACGCGACGAAGTTCGTCAAGTTCAGAAAGTTAAAGTTTTCTACGTGATCTGGCTTTAGCCATTTCTAAGTTGAAGGCCTTTGTAGCCCAGAGGGCCTTGTGTTCCAATTCCATAGGTAAGTGGCAAGCCTTCCTAAAGACAAGTCTATAGGGTAACTTACCAATCGAGGTTTTATAAGCTGTTTGACATGCCCAAAGGGCATCATCAAGACGATCAGAGTAATCTTTACGATCGGTTCGAACAGTTTTATCTTAAATTCTTTTGATCTCCCAATTGGATACTTGGACTTGACCACTTGTTTGTGGATGATAAGGTGTGGTAACTTTATAAGTGATAGAGTAAGTTTTCAAAAGATTTTAAAAGAACTGGTTACAAAAATGATTACCACCATTACTAATAATTGCTCGAGGCATGCCAAAACGATTAAAAATGGTTTTCAAAATTTTTACCACAGGCTATGGTCATTAGTTTGACATGGCACCGCCTCAACCCATTTAGAAACATAATCAACTGCAACTAGAATGTAAAGGTAACCACGAGAAGATGGTAATGGTCCCATAAAGTCAATGCCCCAATCATCAAATAGTTTAACAATAAGGATGTTGCTCAAGGGCATTAAGTTTCGACGAGGAATATTCTCGGTCTTCTGGTACCTATCACATTTAGAACAAAAGGTATGTGTGTCACAAAAAAGGTAGGCCAATAAAGTCCAGATTGAAGGACTTTTGTAGCAGTTTTCTTGATCCCAAAATGTCCCCCGCAAGCTAAGGTATGGCAAAATGTGAGTACACTATGGAACTTATCATTTGGGATGCATCTCCTAATCACTTGGTCGGAACAAAACTTAAAAAGATAAGAATCGTTCCAACTAAAACGTCTAACCTTGTGCAAGAATTTGGTTCTATCTTGCTTTGACCAATGGGTAGAAAATCATTGTGAAACAAGATAATTGACAATATCGGCATACTAAGGCAGTTGTGAGACAGCCATAAGCTGCTTATCAGGAAATGTCTCTAAGATAGGGAGAAAATCTTCAGCACCCTCAGTGAAAATTTGAAATAGATAATCCGCAACCACATTCTCAACACCTTTCTTATCTCAAATTTTGATATCAAATTCTTGTAACAAAAGAATCCATCTGATTAACTGAGGCTTGGCATCTTTTTAAGATAGTAAATACTTTAAGGCCGCATGATCGGTGTAAATAATGATTTTGGATCCAACAAGGTATGATCAAAATTTCTCCAAGGCAAACACAATGGCTAATAACTCCTCCGTGGTAGAGTAATTTAACTGTGCGTTAATAAAAGCTCCTAAACATGCATCATCAAAGTTGAAATCAGTGTCCTTAGCAAGTAAATTGCACAAGGGCTGAGAAATTTTACTAAAATTTTTATGAACCTGCGATAAAACCCAGCATGCCCCAAAAATAATCGAATGGCCTTAACCGTTCGAGGTGTAGGTAAAGAAGAGATAATGTCGATCTTGGCCTTATCGACTTCAATCCCTTTCTTGGAGATAATATGTCCAAGAACTATCCTTTGTGTCACCATGAAGTGACACTTTTCCCAGTTTAACACCAAATTGGTTTGTGTACATCGTTCTAGCATGAGCTCTAAATGGTGTAAACATTCATCAAAAAATGATCCAAATAATAAAAAATCATCCATAAAGATTTCATGAAATTTATCAAACATATCAAAAAATATGCTTATCATACAATGCTGGAATGTAGCAGGTGCATTGCACAACCCAAATGGCATACATCGATAAGCATATGTCCCGTAGGGACACTTAAAAATTGTCTTATCCTGATTATCTAGGGAAATGGAGATCTGATTGTATCCAGAATAACCATCAAGAAAATAGTAATGTCTTTTTCTGGCTAAGCGTTCAAGCATTTAATCAATAAAAGGAAGAGGAAAATGATCTTTCCTTATGACCGTGTTCAATTTCCTGTAGTTGATACATACACACCACCCAGTGGTCATGCGGGTGGGGATTAGGTCATTATTCTCATTCTCAACTACAGTAATCCCTAATTTTTTAGGTACAACCTGAACGGGACTGACCTACTTACTATCCGAAATGGGTTATATGTACCCGAGTCCAAAAGTTTGAGAACTTCCTTCTTCACCACCTCCATCATGGTGGGATTCAACCTCCGTTACATCTCGCGAGAATTTTTAGCACCTTCCTCGATATTGATGCGATGCATGCAAACGGTCGGGCTAATCCCCTTCAAGTCTGCTATAGACCACCTTAGGCTGATTTGTGTCTTTCAAGGATACCCAACAATCTACTTTCTTGGTCAATATTGAGGTTGGAAGCTATGATCACAGGCAGAGTATTAGAATCACCTAAAAAAGCATACTTTAAAGTCTTAGGTAATGGCTTGAGGTCTAACTTGGGTGCATTAACAATGGATGGAATAGGCAAAGTAGTGGACGGTTCCAAAGGTTCAACACGAGGTCTCTATTTGGACTTGTTAAAAATAGGTGTTGAGTCGAGTAGAGCATTAAGCTCTTCAACAATCGGATTTTCATCAAAGTCTTCACCAAAGTTTACAAGACATGACTCTAAGGGGTCCTCAAAAAATGATTTAGTGAACGAGTTGTAAGCTAGGAAGTCAATCGTATTCAGCTCAGCCATGTCATCAAAATGAGGGACTTGAGTATTATCGCTAAAAACATTGAGCTTGATCTTCATGTCTCCCATTGATAGTTGATAGACCCCATTAAAACAATTAATAATGGCATGAGTAGTCGCAAGGAAAGGGCGACCCAATATGACGGGAATCTTACAGCTAGGATTCTTTACATCCTCAGTGTCCAAACCAACAAAGTCGACAAGAAAAATACGAGTATCAACCTTAATCAGAATATCCTGAAGGATACCACGTGGGTACATATTGGCCTGTCAACCAATTGAAGTATCATTCAGGTCGGTTCGAGTTCTCCAAGTCTAAATTCCTGATAGACCGAGTAAGGTCTAGCCCCTAGGTCGAGTAATGCCCTATCTACTTTGAGATCTCCAATTTTACAAGGGATGGTTAGGCTTCCAGGATCTCGAAGCTTAAGAGGGGTTAATGTCTCAGTCAAGAAGACTTTCTTGTGCACATTGATTTTCTTTTTCCTAGTGCACGCATCCTTAAGGAATTTGGCATATGCAGGGATAAGCATGATGGCATCGAGTACTGGAATATTTATATGAACTTGCTTAAATGTATCCAATATCTCGTCTAAATTGAATCCCTTTATTAGCCGAAAGAAGGCATTGTGGATAAGGCACATTTGGCTTAAAATGTACCTTTTGTAAGGAAATAGAGGAAGTAGGCAACTCCTTAGATTTATTAGAAGGTTCACTCGTACCGATCTCATCCTCAATAGCAACGGGTGTTGGCTCAACCCTAGGCATTTTAACTCGATTATCAACTTGTCTACCACTTTGTAGAGTTGTAATAGCATTAACCTGCTTTAGGATTGAGCTAGAATCAAATCCTGGTGGTCCTTTCGGATTAGATACAAGTTGGCTAGGTAGCGTACCTAGTGGTCTCTCATGCAATGTATTTGCTAATTGTCCTATCTGAGTCTCGAGATTAGAGATAGATTGAAATGTAGAATTCTGATTCACCAAAGTCTGTTGTTAAAATTGCATCATTTGTTGCTGAAATTGCAACGCTTGTTTTGGGCTTTCCATTGATTATTGCATAAAGAGAACAAGGGTATCTTCCAAAGATAGTTTGGGTGGAGCGGGTGGGAACTGTTTGGATGACTGAAAGGATTGTTGAGATTCCTGAGGATTAGATTGAGAGAGGGGATTCCAAGGAAAATTATAACTTGAGGTTTGTGGCTCTCTAAAATCTGAACTAGGTTGGTTGTTCTTCCAAGAAAAATTTGGGTGGTTCTGCCAAGTTGGCTTGTATGGGTCAAAGGGCCTCTTGTAGGTATTATTCAATGCATTCACTTGCTTTTGATTGTCATTCATTTCATTGAGCAAGGGGCACATTTGAGTCACATGGGTTACATCATAGCAAACGGTGCAACCCTGTTGCTGAACCTGGCTCACACTACCCTTAGATTGATTCGTAGCCATAGCCTTGATTTTTGGGGTAAGAGTATCTAATTGGGCTTTTATGGCCGTTCCCTCACTCACTTCGTATAAGCCACCTTTCTTGGTTATACGAATATTTCTATTTGGATCAAAATCCAACTACTGAGAGTTCTCAGCCAATGTCTCAAACTCCTCATAAGCTCTATAAGGTTCAAGGTCCTAGAATTTGCAACTATACATGGATTCTATCCTATAACGATTCTCAGAAGTTATTTTATGATAGAAGATCTGGGCTAGATGTTGCTTCTCAAAACCATGATGGGGACATTGTGAAAGAAGATCATGATATCTATCCCATGCCTCGTAAAACATTTTACTCTTATTTTGAACAAATTCAACAACTGCATTTCTAAGAGTGAGTGTTTTTCCCATAGAAAACCATTTGGTTTTGAACTTGGTCTCCATTTGATCCCATGAATTGATAGATGTTGGTGCCAATGAATCAAGCCAATGACTCGCCTTGTCTTTTAGCGAGAATGGGAATAAATGAAGGCAGGCGGAATCCTCAGTTAAATATTGGTATTTGGAGAGCGCACAGATTTTCTTAAACTCATAGACATGCTTATAAGAGTTCTCAGAATCGATCCCACAAAAAATAGGTAATATTTGGATCACACTAGGCTTGATTTTATAATGGTTTGTCGTGACAACTGGTAACACAATACATGAAGGTATATTACTCACCACTGGGGTCCAATAGTCCCTAAGAGATTTGGCAGTAGCCATGATTGAGGGTTCGACTTCTAGCTCGACAATAAGTTCAATTGGGTCAACTCTAGATGAATTACCCTCCACTGAAATTGGAAAAACTCGAGATGGATCACTTTCCTCCAAAACTGGGGCTCGTAAGTCCTCTATTATATTAACTGGGCGAGGTGGTCACCCTTTCCGCTTAGGCTGAGGTGGTGTCCCGTAAATGGGCAAAGGTTTCGGTAAGCTTCCTAAATGTTTTCCTCTACGTGTCCAATTGATCATGCACAACTAATAATCAATAAAATTCAGCACCCGGTGCAGTAAATAATCAATCAAACCTAAATTCTAGCACATCAACAATTTGTAGAAGTAATAATTAGGTCTCCCCTATATTCTTCTATGTTCAAAATGGGTATGATGGCAAAAGGTTTTGGTTCTTATACTCTTCTGCGTCACTATGCTAGTACCTGCTTAAAGTAGATATTTAGTCCTCACGCCTGAGCGAGTTACCTTATCGTACATCAGTACTCGAAACGGTGACGTTGAAAGCCTACAACCAGTATTTTACGGTACTAGGCTGGGGCCATATCCTATGAACCCGTGTTTGTACCCCGGTCCGGTACTCCTATCCGTTGGGTGATGAAATCACGCGGGAAACTTGCTGCTCTTTTATTTTAACAGTTATTTTGAGGTCCAGGACGTTCAATTTTTGTGTGATACGAATTTCTTCGTATCCCTAATGGGTGGTCCTACTTATTGGAGAGCTTTTTGGGTGATGAAATCCTGCAAGTCTCTAACAGTTTTTTCATTTACTAATGTTCGAATGAAAAAAAATATTAAACACAACAATAGGTCAATCCAGCCATAACAAATTTTTTATTAGAGCAGCGTGTATTTGCGCAGTCCACATGACTTTATATCTCCTAGTGCCGGAGCGGAGCGGATATGTACCCCTTCTAGATATCAAGTTTAAGAAGTACCAACCTACGGGAAGTGTTTTTCGGTGTAGCTGTGGCCGCCCCTTCACTTAGGGGGCGAAAGAAGGAAGTGCCCCTTCACTTAGGGAGTACAAGAACGATGGATTTGATGATGCTTTTAGCTTTGCGTATTTTCCGTCTCGTTTCCAACTTTGTGACTATCTTGCAAAACAAGAGAAAACAGATTAGTTAACTTGCGACAATAATATTAATTCAATTTTAAAGTTTATTGTAGTCTATGATGTCCTGATTTTCAAATACGCATATCTTTCAGCTCATTTGAGAGAGAGCATTAAATAATATCAATTTGGAAAGATAATTCAGAAAGGAAAGACATTCAAGAATTTAGCGTCCCTACCGCTCAAAACAAGTGATTAGTGAACACGGCGTCCTTTATAGAGACTGTTTTTTACTATTTTTTTAAAAGGTTGTAACTCACAAAGGACTAAACAGAAAAATATGATCTATAGCAATTCGGAAAGTGTATTGAATTATCTAAAAATTTTGTGGCAAACATATTTCTCAACTGTGAAGTATAGATGATCATAAATGACAAAAAATTCAGGGACAGACTTCACAGCTATTGTAGCGCCAAGAGAGTTTGAGCCAATCACTCAATCACTTTGTTTCCAGATCCAAAAAAAAGAAAAAAAAAAGAAAAAGAAAAAAAATAATAAAAGAAAAGGAAAATTGGCTTAAAATAAAACAACTCAGAAATAAAATGCAACTTTGCAAGTCCCCGGCAACGGCGCCAAAAACTTGATCGATTATAAACCGACGTCTTAAAAGACCCGCAAGTACACGATGTACCATAAAGTACAAAGGTAAGCGGGGTCGTATCCCAAGTGTCTTGTGGTATGAATTATACTTTGAGCTACTAGTTTTATCCAATAACAACGAGTTTGTGTAAGTTTTGAAATAAAAAGAAAAACGAAACAAATTACAAGATAAATTAGAGTGGAAACCAAGACATCGATTCCACTCCAACCTTTGTAACTGTTAGATAGCATAAATAATTAAAATAAATTACGAGTTCCCGTATCGCATATCCTTGGTCCGGCATATGCAATACACCAAAAGATAAAAGAGATTTAATAATTGGGAACTACCCATAAACCAACTTACTCAACCATGGTCCGGTTAATAAGTATGGATTTTGTTTTCTTCTCCATGTTCCTAACCTATTTTGTTATGGTCCAACAAGATGGCTACATTGATTCATTATTCCTCCTAATCCTAGCTATGGTCAAGCATAGGATGAAGGAATACAAATATGCAATATTCCGGGATAAAAAGAAAGTAATTACTCTAACTAAGCTACACAATCTACACTAAGGCTATATTGGGTGGAGCTTCCCCTAGCCTTGGCTAAAAAGATTAACTCTTCATCCCTTTGATAATTGTCATACTACTATTACTGTGATAAAATTAAAAGACAAGAACAAAAACTTTATTGCTTATTGAACTTTGATTTACACTCTCCAAGATGCTCCCTCATGGGTGGGATTCCCCTCCTATTTATAAATTATAGGAAGGGTTTACAAAATATTACCATTAATATATAATCCCCTAAACAATGCCTAAAATCATGCATATATATTCCAACTCATGAGAATAATATCTATATCTAATTCTATTCAATAGGCTTCCATGCTTAGGCCTTTGGTTGACAACTTCAAATAAGAATCATTGTTGGAGTGCATCACCCTTACTCTTCGTTAAAAACCAAAAAAATATACGACTTATTTATCATGTGACCGATTTCGGTAAATACAAACAAAAACACTATTAGTGTCACATTTATCTAATAAATGACTAGGTAGATATAAATTTAGGAATTGCACACTTAAATATTATGTGTTTATCATTTCCTCTAGATTGTTGGCTTGCACGGTTTCTATGCTATTACAATAACGATGCTTTCTAATGCATCTTTTAGGTTAGGCATAAGACCCATTAACTGGAACTAGTTTAGGTAAACCTTTAAGACATTTTCCTACTCTAGTCCAATGTATCATGCACTGACTAAAACTAACTAATGACTGAATTTAAATTAATACTACTATGAAAGGCTAATTACACACGATCAGTCTTTATTAATAGACATATGGGTCTACCTATAATATCTATTTATGTACAGTAGATGGTACCAAGGTTTTTCTCTAGGTGTTTGATTCCTACAGGAAAGCTTCAATGTCTAGTACTAAATCATAGGCTGGTATTCAACCCGACCGTTGTTCAGAGCCACAGGCCATAGATGAGTCACTTTTTCGGCCGTCAATATTCTGTTTCGGTGACCTCGCACCTCTTATCAACAGCTATCAACGTCTACTTAAATGTTTCCTATGAATCCAGGGTTAATATCCAGGACCGGTACCTCCTAGTTCCGCAGGTGATGAAATCCTATGGAAACCATCTACTAGCTTTTAATTTTTAATTAATTAAGGTCGATGGTGAAAGTAATCAGAATCTGTGTGATATAAATTTTGCTATATCCCTAGTGGGTGGTCTCACGGATTGGGGGTCCCTTATAAGAGTTTCCTCTACAAGCTGTAACCCTAACATTTGTTACTACCTTTACTAAGTGGTGTGGAATTTAAATAATAAACTAAGCCAATGACAATAAAATAAAATTAAGCTAATGTTATACTAACTTCTTTATTATTATAAATGATCTAAAACTTGCTAGAAAAATTAAAATTACCTTAAAAAGGCTTCCTAATTGGGAATTGATGCTTACTCAAAGCTTGAACCATATACTCAACTTCTGTTCCCCAGCGGGAACTTTGCCAATTAATGCACTTAAATTTCTACTCAATAAATTCCCGCTACTGCAATAATATGTCGGTAGGCGGGGTCGAACAACGCTTGGGATCGATGTCGGTTCTTTGGTATATGAACGAGGTGTTTTGGTCGTTTGGTAGAGTTGGTTGGAGATTATTTTGAGAGGTGATGAATATTTTATGATGAGAGACTAAGACTTTGTGATTTTGCATCCCTTACTTGGGCCTTTCTTATCTGGATTAAGCTGTGGGGTTGCTTTCATAAGCTCTTTTTGAGTACCCATGTAATGGGCCACTACACACGACTGCTATGGGCAAGGACCCTCTATATTCATAACAGAGTCTGGACCTCCAATTTTGGGGGCAAGGTCTCACCGTCAGAAGTTAGCCCAGAGAGAAAGGGACAATACAGTCCTATGATTATTATGCTCTAGGACTTTCCTGTGCCATAGTGGGTATTGGAGAAGCCCTGCCATTTTTCATGCTTTGGACCCTGATTAAAACCCATTAGGACATTACTTTTCCTGATTTAGAAACTTGTTCTCTTCTTTAGTACCAAGTTACTTCTAATTCCTTGGAGCATCTCCATCAATAACTCTTATAAATAGCTTGAAGACTTGTATTTAGAATAAGATCTCTAATAATACTCCAAAATTTGGCTTTTTCTTGCAAATTGTACATTTATTCTTATATAACTTGAGAATTATGAAATAATCATATATGTCTTATTTATTAATGAAAAAAAGGCTTAAGAAGCTTTAAATAAAAGATTTGGAATGAGCATTTTACATGCCCATCTAACACCCCCAAAAAAACATTTCTTTCATGATTAAAGCGATTGGATTTAGCGTATACAACAAGACGTGAAACCTATAAAATTCCCTAATAGGACGAGTTTTGTTTCGTGAGAGTTTACAGTGACTCTCCCCATAAAAATAAGTAAAGGCATTCAAGTAATTTAAATAATCTCTTAAGTAATTTTTAACGACTTATCTTTATTTTTTAATGGTACAAACATTATGAAGTTAAACACATAAATGTTTACTTCTTTTACGAATATATATCTATAAAATCATGGAGTTTATTAAAAACTAGAGATACTATCTAATAATTAGATAGAGCTTCAAATATTTTTCTAATATCCTCGAGTATTCTGAAAGTAGATATTGTAAATATTTGAGTCAATATTTAGTAGTCTCCTATTTTGTAAAACAAATCCAGCAGTTAGTTTGATAAGTTCCTTAGTCAATTTGAATCCATTTTTTTTAATTTGAGGAATTACTATAAGCCTTTTATTTTAGTACTTTCTTTTTTCTTTAGTAAGGCCTCCGTAATATAGGTTTTCAGTCGATAATCCTGGCCAGTTGGCTCAGATTACCGGGGTTTGGTGCCCCTTCGTGACCTAAACATTGGATTCTTACAGAGTAATCTTTTTTCCTTGCTCTTTTCACGTAGTTCATGGCTATACTTTAGATTAGTGATAATTTTTCCTCTTTCAGTTCTAAATCATGCAAGTATGCCTTGCGCCGTAAAAGTTTTTGAGCTATTTGGCTTATAGAAAGTGTAACTTTATTTTATATAGGACCAAACATTTCCTTAGGCAATTATTTCCCTTGTAACCTCAAATAGTTGATTTTCCTTAGATTGGTCAAAAATCTATCAAAAGTAATAAATGCAAAGATTAACGTTAAGTGCAATGTTACGAGAAATATCAATTAACTTGAATTTCATACTAATTAAAGGGTAGTACATCTGGCTTAAGATAAAGATCCTAAGTTTTCTAGGAACATATTTAATAAACATTGTAATTTAGCGGTGTTTATGATCCAAATATTTTGTGCCATATCCAAACATTTCTAAGTTATGAATATTTTCCATAATAATCTCATAACTAAAAGAATGTCCTTACCTTTCTATAAAAATTAATAAGAAGGTGAACGATTTTCTGCCACCCCCAAACTAGATAGAAAAATTTTCCTCAATTTTTGAGAACATACCAAAAAGTAGGGGAAAAAATGGAACATGGTACCTGATGCATGGGTCAAATTTATTGTCTTCAGCCAGACAAAACGAGGTTCACCCAAACTGAGTGGAAGTTGGATGAAAACAAATAAAACCTTAATCCTCATAGACAGGGTCTAGCAATTTTTAATTCTCATTGGTGAAACAAAAATGCTCATAATATGGCTTAAGACGTTGACTATTAACTTTATGTGTTTTACCAGTTCTAGGTTCTTCAACCTCAACCGCACCATGTGGATAAACTGTTTTAACAATATGAGGACTAGTCCATTGAGATTGTAGATTGCTAGGAAACAAATGCAATAGAGAGGAGTATAATAAGACATTTTGGTTTGGTCTAAATAATTTTCGTAAAATATTTTTGTCATGAAGCGCTTTCATGCGCTCCTTGTAAGTTTTAGATGATTGGTATGCATCATTCTATAGTTTTTATAGCACATTGAGTCAAAGCTTGTAATGTGAACTCGCTTTACCAATGTCAAAATTTAAAACTTTTATGGCCCAATAGGTACGGTGTTCTACCTTTGCAGGGAGATAACATGCCTTCCCATAAACTCATTGGAGATGACACTACAATAAGGCCATAAAGCATTATTTAGTCGTGTTGACTAATCTTTGCTATTTGATTTTATCATCTTTTAGAGTATATTTTTGATTTCCTGATTTGAAACCTCTACTTGCCCACTAGTCTGTGGATGATACGGTGTAACAGCCCTGTGTGTTATAGCATATTTTTTTTCATTAAGTTTATAAACATCTTACTGCTGAAATGTAACCCCCCATCGCTAATTATAGCCCTCGGTGTCCCAAAATGAGAGAAAATGCTCTCTTTAATAAACTTAATAAGCACCAAACTATCATTTATTTTAGTAGGGATGGCTTGTATCCATTTAGTAACATAGTCAACTGCTAATAGGATATACGTATACTGAAA
This sequence comes from Kingdonia uniflora, assembly GCA_014058105.1. Lineage (NCBI taxonomy): Eukaryota > Viridiplantae > Streptophyta > Magnoliopsida > Ranunculales > Circaeasteraceae > Kingdonia > Kingdonia uniflora. The sequence goes on from JACGCM010001702.1 coordinate 22,115, forward strand.
GATTGTGTAAAGGTACCCATGAAATCAATGTCCCAAACATCAAATGGTTCAATTATAATAAGAATAGGGCTTAAGGTCAGCATATTCCTACGAGATAAGGCTCCCATTATCTTTCATCTAGTACAAGCTTTGTAAAATTTGTGAGCATCGCAAAATATGGTAAGCCATTAAAACTCGCATTGCAAAAATTTTGTAGAGGTTTTCTTTGAACTGAAGTGGCCACCACAAGCGTGGAAATGACAAAATACGATAATTTTGGTATATTTAGAATTTAGGACACATCTCTGAATGATTTGATCGGCACTATTCTTGAACAAGTATGGATTATCCCAAAAAAGTATCCAACCTCGCTAGGGAAGTTATTCTTATTGGGCTTAGTCCAAGAACTAGGAAGTTGGCGAATGGCAAGATAATTTGCTATGTTAGTAAACCATGGTGCAGATGATATAGAACAAAAAGACCTGAGTTGCACATCAGGAAATGACTCGCGAATGGGTAATGACTCACTAGAAGAATTATTGGTTAATCGGGACATGTGGTTGGCTATAATTTATTTTTGCACCTTTCTTATCCCTAACCTCGATATCAAACTTTTGCAGTAATAATTTCTACTGGAGTAAATGCTGCTTCGTGTCTTTTATGGAGAAAAGGTGCTTAATTGTTGCACGTTCCGTATAGACTATCACTTTAGAACCTATGAGATAATAATAAAATTTCTCTAGAGCAAAACCTATGGCTAAAAGTTCTTTCTCGGTGGTTGTTTTATTAAGTTGCACATCGTTACTATTTTTACTAGCATAATATATGACGCACCAAAGTTTATCAATGGTTTACACCAAAATAGCTCCAATGGCACAGTCAGATCTATCACCTATATATTAACTCAAAAGGTTTGTTCCAATTAGGAGGTTTGAAGATGGGTGAAGTGGTCAAGCTTGTCCTCAGCATCTCGAATGCTTTATGAAATTTATATTCAAACATGAAAGTGTTATCTTTGGCAAGGAGATTGCTAACGAGTCGAGTGATTTTATTAAATTTTGAAACAAAGCGTCGGTAAAATCAAGCATGTCCTAGGAATGATCGAATGTCCTTGATAGATCGTGGGGGTGGAAGACTGGTGATGACTTTTACCTTAGCTTTATCATCTTTGATTCCCTTTGAAGAGATGACATGTCCTAATACTATGGTTTTCTTCACCATGAAGTAGCAATTTTCCAAATTAAGGACAAGATTTTTATGTTGACACCTAGCTAAAACAAGAGATAAGTGGTAGAGGCATTGGTTAAATGAAGCCCCAAAGAGAGAGAAGTCATCTATAAATACCTTAAGGAAACGTTTGGCCATATCAAAAAAGATACTCAACATACAACGCTGATATGTGCGACAATAAAGTCGCTTGCCTAGGTGAAGGTAACCGGCCTTCTTTTTCTTCAACCGACCACCCAACAACAAGGTCATACCTGTAGGGACCTATCCCTCGACCTAACCCTAATTTGAACTACCTCAATATCAGACTAACGCATTTCATACGTGACATGAACAGTCAGCATTGACACCTAGACTAGGAACTGATAAAGAACGTGAATCGAGCATAACATAAGAATATGAACAAGTCCAATACCTACTTTGCTTCAGAAAATTTTTCAAGTAAAACATTACTGAAGTCAGATGAACTGAAAGATTTATTGTTTTGGAGTACCTAAAGGACTTGCTATCTGTATAGTACCTGATTTTGGAGTACCTAAAAGACTTGTTATCAGTAAAGTACCTGAAAGTTTTGTTATATATAAAGTACTTGTAATTTATATTCGAGCTTAATAAATTTTTGTTATTCAAACTCTGTGTTGATATATAGAATGACTCATGTGATTGAAATTGAGCTATAAATAATCCAAGGATTTACGAATAGAGGATGAAATGTATTGTATGAGATTGGAACTACAAAATATATTATAGTAACCGAGCTGTAAATATATTTTTGTAACATACAGCATGTTTAAAAATTCGCTTTCAAACTGAATAAGCTAGATTATTGGGAGGATAACTGTAGAAGATTTTCGATATATAGGAATTGGGAATTCGTCGTTTCAAAATATTGGATTTGAAAAAAATAAGATCGAGATGGAGTAGGCCGAATTCACTGAGGTCGATGTGGATAGATAAGTTTAAATCATTTTACTCAGGATACTAGGGTTTACTGTTGTGAAATTAAATGTAAATTATGGTGGATTTGAAGTAATCTAGAAAATTGCATAAATAGGGGAAATGAGCTCTAAGCAGGTAGAAAAAAATATAAATGATGTAGACTTGATCTGTGGTAATTTGTTATGCCACTGAGGGACGGTAGGCGCTAAAGATAGCTGAAGTGCGGGAACAGATTTTGGGCTTATTAGATTATGACGCTAACCTGCCTGTGACTTAGTATTAGTTTGATAGTTTAGACTGGATGGGTAGGGAACTTGAGTTAGGACGTCGCTTCTACGAGAAGCTATTCTGGGAAGTGATTGCGAAACCTTCAGCTCGAAAAGAGGATGTAAGACTAATTGCTAAAGAAATATCGAGTTCGAAGATGTGAGGATTGCTGAAGGCGAACTGATCAGGTGTAGTTCCCCAGGACATCTGGGATGTTAAAGGTGTAATTATCTATGAGGAAGTGAATTGTATGTGTTTGAATAACTGTCAAAGGAATGTAATAATAATGAAGTTTGAATCTGTCCTCTTTTGTTGTGAATATTGTTTTTGACTGTTGTGAAAAATAAATTTGAAATTTTTGAATTGTGAAAGCTTTGGAAATGATGTCAACACTTTTATAAGTAGAAGAACCAAAAATATAAAAAGAATGCACCTTTTGATTTTGTCTCTGGTATAATAGTAGGGAAAGTGTGATTACGTATAAGTATTGAGTCATCATGAGTGTGGGGAGGTCAGAGGGAGATTTGGGGAAGAGTAATGAAAATATAATAAAATATAGGCCAGGGGGCAATAATGGGAAGGTGTTTTTACCGAAAAGTTGTAAGACGTTTGACATTAATTGTAGAAGGGATGCCTCAGTTTGAAAATTGAGGGCAGCTCATGCGAGGCCTAATAACTGCTAGTAGTTAAAGGGAGAAAATATAAATAATTCTTCATCTTCTTCATTCCAACGTATATCAACTTCTAATAACTTGAAGAATAGTAAGAGAGGAAGGAGAAAAAATATTATTGAATATCGTGTGAAATTAATTGAGAGTGATCAACAATGAAAGTGAGAGAGAGTTGCAGAGATTGAGTTACGAAGGTGGTTATACAGTAGGGTTGTGAGGGAAGGATTTGACGCTGCGTTATATTCATATTCTAATATAGAAGGTTAACAGATGATTTGTTATATTGTGAATGTATTTCTTTTGAAAATCCTTTTTGTGGTATTCAAATCTAAGAATTACTATTTATAGTAATTTATAAAAATCTGCAAAAATCTATTAGATATATTTGTAAAAATATATATGAATGATATACGTATCCAAGTGAGGTACATGTAAAAGATAACAATAGAATACCTGGACATGTATATAGGTCGATCGGGAAGAGTTTTGTGCATAATCAAATCCACTGTAGAGTTCTTGTTGAAAGTGTAGTATCCAAAGACTTTACCTACTCTTAAGGTTTCAACCTCCGGTCGTTCAGCTGAGTCTAAAAGTATATTATCCGAGAGGGAGGACGGTGTAAAAGTCATTTAATTTTCAGATTTTCCTAGAAAATTAGTATCATATCCTCCAAACTTTGATATGTTTAGAGAGTTTGGTAACGCCAAAGCTTCCGTAGGGGGAAGATGGGGCAATTTTGAAGAACATGCCGGTAGGCAGTTTAGAAGTTGTGTGGCAGGATCTGTGGAGGAACACTTCTTTTTATTGGCTGATTTAGAGAAAGAGAAACTAGATAGTCTGGAGTAGACTTTACGGATGTACCAAAGTCTACTACGTCGAGCAAGTTAGCTCAGGCATTTCCAAAGTAGAAGATGCCGAAGCGTGGCTCGACCTTTGGAACCACGGAAAGTAGTGAGGTCGAAGGAGGGCTGAAAAAGAGAAGGGTTGACCCTCCTTCCCAACTGACTGGGGCGAAGGCCGTAGAGGATTGACTTGGTGAAGAAGATAAGTTAAAAGTGGTGGAGGATATGGCGAAGCTTGCAGTTCGCAATGGTGAGGAGGAGATAAGTAAAATGGTAAGTTTGATGATTTGAGCATATGCTGAATTCTGCATGATGATTTGCGCTAACAATGTGGTCGATGATTGTTATGTTTTTGTCGGCTACTCGTTTGATAAAGGGGATTTACCTCAGGGTGGAGGAGGAGAAGGTTGAGCTTGAGAAGGGGAGGGCTGAGCTCGAGAAAAAGGTAGCTCATTTGAAAGATGACTTGGTTAGAAAGGGGAAGCGATTGGACTCCTTGAAGGCTTTTCAAGAGGTGGAGATCAACGAGCTGACAGAGGAAGCAGAAAAGAATCTGGGGCAGGTGGTAATCTAGCGTGATAGACTTGGGCACCACATCCTTAAAATGGGGTACTCCAAAACTAAAGTAAATGGAATTATGGTGGACACTTATGTTGAGGACGAGGAAAATAATGAGGTGGATGATGTCGCGGTTGGAGTCGCAGACGGGTTAGATGGTGTCTCTCCCCAAACGGTAGAAGAAAACCAAGGGGATGACAATGAGCGTCTAGAGGAAGGGAACGAGAAGGTAGAGTAGAATGTTGACTCTTTCATTGTGTGATTATGAAGGGTTTGAAATGTTGTAATGTAATGGAACATTATTTGTTGAATAGACTTATGTAGGCTAAGATGTGCATATAAACTTTGTTGTTGGAACTTAAGGACCTGCACCTCAGAATAAAAGAATTAGAGAATGAGTTCGCTAAGGAGAAAGATGCTTTAGCGTCCCACTGTCTTCACAAGCAGAGCTATAGGTTAGAAAAGAACAAGAAATATTTGACTTGTATGCTTCATTACTCTAGAGCTACAAAGTAAAAATTATAGTGTAGAGACAGACCAAAAATTTGCTAGCAGTTTAAGGGCAATGGTAATCAATTGTGTATAGATAATATTAAAGTGTTGAAAATGTTAGAATAGAGAATGTGTACCTTGGAATTGGCAGTATATGTTATTGTTCATCAAATTTAGATCATACTTTAACCTTAAGTTTAGAAGTAGTTTTACTCAGTAGATGTCAAAAAATAAATATTTCGTTAGAAATGAGATGTATGTATTGAATGAGTGTCCTGAATCGAAATTGATATATTATATATGTGATGTGTAGGTCAAATTAGAGTTAGCTTGTTTGGGTAAAGAAGAGACACGCCGATATAACCAAGAGTTTATGGTGGAGTTTAATAGAATGAGAGAGGCAAATGAAGATAAGGAAAATTAACATGTAAAGGTACATTTTATGTTCATTGAGGCAACTCAAACCATTGATAACCTCACTCGGAAGATCGAGGAAAAGGATGCCAAAATTAGTAGAGGGCAGAAAGAGCTTGCGAAGGCGCCGGAAGAAACAATAAAGCTCAAAAGCCAGAATAACGCGTTGATGATACAGAGTAAGGAGGCGGGCATGACTCGATACCGTATCCAAGCTTTAGAATTGTTAGAGAAAGTGTTACGCCATTTTGTGGTCAGTCTAAAACACCAATTAACTAGCAAAACAAACGAACAAGAGCAGACTTGAGCTGATTTAGTAAATACCAGGAGTGACCTGGAGTGATTAAAGAATAAAATGACTGAGAAAGATAATGAGCTGACGAAAGCTCGAGATGACCAATCTAACTCCGAAATTATGGTTTATCAGTTGACTGTAGCTTTACCTGCTAAATATATAGAGGTCCGGCTAGTGCAAAGGAAATATAATAAGTTGAATGAGAGGGTGGCACAATTAAAGACCAATTTGGCTCAGGTCAATTCGTACACCAAAAATATTAAGGCTGGAGAGCGCTCGAGGAAGACTAAAGGTGATGTTAGGCCATCCATTGTTTAAGGGGATGTGATTGGTTTATCAGCTTGAATCAGATTGCTAGAGGGAAATGTAGCTCGAACTCAAGGTCACGTTCAAAAAGGAAATGAGCTGTTAAGGGAGTGCCAAGGTAAGTTAGACACTGCTCTTGTCAGGGGACAAGAGTTAGAGCGGTTATTAGAGGTAAGGTGATCTTGATAAAAAAAATGAACTGTTAAAGATATCTCTTACTGGGGAAGATTTAGCTAGGGTGTTTAAGGAACTTTGTGCTCAGGTAGTGGAATTGAGGGTGATGAACCAGGCAGATGAGAATGTGAAAGAGAACATCGAATTTATGTTCCACGCAGATTGTCAAATGGAATGGCAAGAAGTACGGTACAAGAGGCTGAAAGAACGCCTTCAAACGAAAAAAGAATTTTTCTAAGATGGTTATGCCAGAGGCATCGCGCTCAGAGATGTTAATGGCAGTGTTTACCTATTTTGTTAAAGAGATTAGAAGGATTGAGTTAGAGGGGGATATCTTGCACGACTTCTTATCGGATAGAGGATGTATTTGTAAGGTAGATGTAGATCAAGGAAACTTCATGAGCTCCATAGAAACAGAGTTAGGTTCTTGACCTACTGAATTGGTAGAGCAAGGTAGGATCATTATGACTGCTCGAGCTTGAGAATTTATGGCTGATCGTCCTCCTATTGTAGAGGAAAGCGTAGCTGACCTCGTAACAGTAGAAAAAAAATCTTTTGTAGTGGTTGTATATGTAACCTCAAAAAGTATATGTTGTAGACATATTGAGAGATAAAAGCTAGTTTTATATTTTCTTTATCTTATGTCTGGTAGAGTTCTTTGATTGAAAACTAGTATTACCTTCGTTTTAGCCGTAAAGTATAATTGTCGCAGCCATATTGAGAGATAAAAGCTAGCTTTACCTTTACATTATCTTATGTCTGGTAGAGTTCTTAGATTGAAAACTAATATTACCTTTATTTTAATCGCAGAGTATAATTATCCTAGCCATATTGAGAGATGAAAACTAGTTTTATCTGTACTTTATCTTATGTCTGGTAAAGTTCTTTGATTAAAAACTAGTATTACCTTCATTTTATCGTAGAGTATAATTGTCGCAGCCATATTGAGATATAAAAGCTAGTTTTTCCTTTGCTTTATCTTAAGTTTTGTAAAGTTCTTTGATTAAAAACTAGTATTACCATCGTTGTAATCACATAGAATAATTATCGCAGCCATATTGAGAGATTAAAGCTAGTTTTACCTATGTTTTATCTTATATCTGGTAGAGTTCTTTGATTAAAAACTAGTATTACCTTCCTTTTAATCACAAAGTATGTATAGAGTACGGTTTGAAAGATAGTTTTACCTTTGCTTAACCAAAATAGAGATCGACTGAAAGCTAGTGTCACCTTTACTTTAATCTATATATTGTCCATGGAATTAGAGAGTTGTGTAGGAAAAAACTTAGAATTTTTTATTGAGTAGAATAGAATGTACATTGTTTGGAGACAAAAATCTCACTTTTGGAATGGGAAAAGTGAGAATTTGAAATGGAGTAGTGAGGGACTTAAACGATAATACCATTTCAGTCGCCTAATATTCCAAGGATTTGAGATATAAACTCCTTCGGTCATAAGGTAATATGATCACAAGCCAGTGAAACCAGTAATTAAGAATAAACCCTCCAAAATTTCTGCCAGTTTCCCGGCATGTGCCTCTTTTTTTTGTTGAGGGATTTCTCTGAAGACAAGATCGTCGATTTGGAAAGTATAGCTTCTGATCCGTCTGTTGTACAAACTGGTAAGCATATGGTAATATCAACCTAGGTTGGCAATAACGCGTTCCCTAGTCTCATCAATCCAATTGAGGTTACAGGCCAATTCAAACATATTTTCTTCGTCAGTTAACTCGTGATCTTTGACTGGATGATAATATTATGTTGGAATGACAACTTTGACGCCATAGGCGAGGGGAATGGGGTACAGCCGGTAGATTGACATAGAGTGGTACGGTATGCCTATAAGATATTGAAAAGCTTTCGTACCCAATTTCCTTTTTTCTGTGAGTGAAGCCTTTTCTTGAGTCCATCTATGATGGTTTTATTGGTGATTTCGGCTTGGCCATTGCCTTGAAGGTAGTAGGGATTGGTTGGCGAGTGGATGATATTGTGTTTGTTAAGGAAAACTGCGACTTTTTCTTTAATGAATTGTGGCCTATTATCGATACAAATTAGGTGGGGGCATCCAAATCGAGTAATGATGTGTTCCCAGGTAAAAGAGGTGACCTCTTTATCTCTAGTTTGACATAATGGAACTGTTTCTACCCATTTTGTAAAATAATTTGTAGCTACGAGTAAGTATCGGCGGTTACCAGAAGAATTAGGAAATTCACCAACAAGATCAAGCGTCCATCTTTTGAATGGCCAAAACATATTGCTTGCATGTAGTTCAAGCGTAAGGGCGCATATCATTTGTCCATGTCATTGACATGTATCATATTTGTGTGAGTAATCTTCTGCTTGCTTGTGCATGCCTGACCAGATTACTCCGTGTATAATGGCTCTGCTTACGAGTGATCGACCTGCGGTATGGGAGCCACAAGTCCCTTCATGTAAATCGTAGAACATCTCGTCTGCTTTCTTTCTAGAGAGGCACCTGAGATAAGTCCCCGTGACTTAATGGTGATATAGAAAACCATTTTAATTTTCATAGCGCTTTAGGCTTTTAATTAGCCGTCAACGCTCTTTTGGATCAGTAGGAAGGGGTCCTTTGCATTCATTGTCGGTGTCATGGTAAACAAGAAATGGCTTTCGCCAATCGTCGTCCTCCTCTTTATCGCACCCAGTATTGATCGTGTATACAGAAATACGATCAATGCTGGGGGTTGATATCACTTTGATCTGGAGATATCTAGCTTCTGTACCCAAGACCCTGGCTAGATAAGCCAAGAAAAAGGCATGCTTATTTTCACCACGAGGAAGATAATCAAGAGTTACTTTCACAAACTGGATCATCCTATCTGCAATGAAGGCAACATATTCGATCATCTTGCCATACTTCTTGAATTGGTTAGAGTAATGGTGGATGATGAGTAGAGAATTTGTGTAGACTGAGAGTTCTAGGACGCCGAGCTCAAGTGCGAGGTCGAGTCCATAAATAAGAGCTTCGTATTCTGTAACATTGTTGGAGGATTCAAAATCTAAATGGATTGATTTCTTAATTTTGCTGTTGAAAGGGGTAATCAGTACGATTCCAATTTCTGACCCTGTGGGTCCTGCTGAACCATCTGAAAGAAGTCTCCACCCTTTCCTTGTAATCTATTCAGCTCGTTCGTCAAATACTTTTGTGGGTGGAGCCTCTGTAATTTTGTCTGCAAGGTCAAGATCGTGCTTCTTCCACTCGAGATTTTTCACAAGAAAATCTGCGAGAAAATCGGCAATGGCTTGACCCTTTTTAGAATGACGTTATTCAAACTTTATATCATGTTCTCCTAAACTGACTGACCATTATTGTACACTTATGGATTTTTCTTTTTTGGACCAATCTTCCCAGAGTGGGTAGTTTATCATGACTTTGACTGAATGACCTTGAAAGTAGTGCTTATGTTTCTGTGAAGTATAAACAAGAGTTAGAAGAAATCTCTCAATTTTAGAATACCCTATTTCTGATGGAGTGAGGGCATTGCTGATGAAGTAGACTAGTTTCTTGATTTTCCCTTCAAGTCGAATGAGAACTGAGCTAATAGAAGTATCTGTAATTGCTAGGTAGATGATTTGTTTCTCATTATCGATGAGGAAGCTCATTAGGGGAGACTTCCCCAAATAAGTTTTGAGATCCTGAAAAGTTGCCACGCATTCTAATGTCCATTGGATCTCTGCATTTGGTTAAACTTTTCCTCATTTGGTACAACTATGGAGTAGTAGGAATAGCCAGCAACAACAATCTAAAGATTTTAAAACGAATTGGCTGATAGCGGCAATCTTGCCGGCAATTTTTTGTACATCTTTCGTCGTCTTTGGAGATGACATGTTGAGGAGAGCTAGAATTTAATCTAGATTGGCCACAATCCCTTTCTTGCTTATGAGATGACCGAGGAATCGGCTTGAATGTCACAAATTGGCCATCAACATCAACGTCACGACGGTCAAACAAAAGCAACGACGACTTTCACCTTGCCTTCGAGATGAAGTCAACATTGAGATTAATAAATTAATCAAAGTGGGGTTCATTCAAGAAGCCAAGTATCCAGATTGGATCACCAACATCATCACTGTTAAAAAAAATGGAAAGGTCCAGGTTTGTATTGATTTTACCGATCTAAACAAGCACATTCTAAAGGACCGTTTCCCTCATCCTATCATCCATCTAATCCTTGATTCCACGGTAGGTCACGAACTCCTATCTATGATGGATGCTTCTTTTAGATATAATCAAATTGCTCTCTTTCAGGAAGATCAAGAATAGACCACTTTCACCACTAAAAGAGGACTTTATTGTTATAAAGTCAAGCCCTTCGGTCTAAAGAACGCAGGTACAACTTATGAGCGGTTAATGGCGATTATGTTCAAAGCATATCTTGGGAAAATTGTTGAAGTCTACATCGATGATTTCTTGTGCAACAGCATACAGTCAAACGACCACATCACAGATCTCACCATAATATTTAACATTCTGTGATCTTATAGGATGTGTATAAATCCTGATAAGTATTCATTCGGAGTACATTCAAGTCGATTCCTTGGACATCTCATCAACAAGAAGGAGATTGAGGCAAATCCAGATCAGATTTGAGCTTTCCAGAACATGTCATCTCCAAAAATAACGAAGGATGTACAAAAACATGTCGGCAAGATTTTTTTCTTTTTTTTAACAAATTCGGGATTTATTAAAGAGAAAAGTCATATTTACAAGTGGAGGATTTAAAGCCGAGCCACTAAATTTAAATTTATTGCCTAATAGCTGCCAGTCCTAGTTTATCCATGAAGTAAGAAGCGCGGATACGTCGTAGAAGATTAGCCACCATCCTGAAGAGGGTGGACTGCTGGGAGCTGCCAAGCTTTGAGAGTCCATCAGCTGTGATATTTCCTTCCCTGTAGGTATGTATCATACAAATATGAAGTCCCCATCCTAGTTAGGTAGTAATATTCCAAGTTACTCTATGCTTTACAGGGCATATGTGCGTGCATTTATACCTGTTTAAAAGGATTTCCGTGTCGACCTCAACGATAAGTGGAAGCCATCCTTGTTGTTTACAGTGCAAAAGACCATAAAGTAATGCATACATTTCAGCCGCTGTATTTGTGTCTTGACCCAGTGCAATGCTGTATCTGAGTAACATATCACTGTGGTGGTTGCGAATAATCACTCCTGCACCACTCATGCCAGAAGGGAGTGCAGAACCGTCACTATTCAGTTTCAAATAAACCTGGAGGAGGGAGAGTCCAGCAAACCAAAACAGACCGTTTGGTACGCACCGGGTGCCTGACCAATCTTTGCACCTGGAGAGAGATGAGATCACTGTAGTTGCAATGTTGCTTTACTTTGGCTTTTGAGATACTCTCGAGTAAATCGTTGTTGATAGTACAAATGATGTTTAGGGTAGACATGTACCTCTCATCATATCTATGAGCACATCGTGCCTTCCATATTTCCCATGCTATAAGAGCAGGTATCACTCCTCTAACCATACCCATCTGAGTGTTAAAGTCTTCCGCCTTAAACCACAGCCCTTGCCGAGTCCATCAACTATCGTTTACCCCTTTCCGAATACCACACACGTTGTCAAAGTGCGCCCAAACCGCCGCAGCAGTTGCTCCCTGGACGAGCAGATGGTTTAGCGTTTCTATTTCACTAACAACGACACCGTGATGCGAGGGGGATTCTAAATTGAATGAATGCGTCTACGGTGATGATATCCTTCCATGCTTTCCAGCTGAAGATTTGAATTTTGGTTTGTAAGATGTGATGCCAAATCCACTTCATATGGTTGTGGCTGTTTTCCTCGTAACGCCAAAAATTCCAGGCAGATTTTACAGTGAAGTTTCCTTTATCGGACAACCCCCAAAGTGGTACGTCTTCATCATCGCTTAGGAAGAACTTGAGGGGTAGTGCTTGCTTCAATTGGTTTGGTATTTCATGCTCTAACAGCGACCAGTTCCAGCTGCTATTGTTTACTATAATCTCTTTCACTTTGATATGTTGCGTGCATTCAAGGTTGAGCACATCAGCTAACCGGCCCTTCCCTGTCCAGTTGTCAAACCAGAAACTCTTATCTCCTTTGCCCAGAAATCAGTTTGTGTTGGCATTCACCGTAGAGAGAAGACCCTTCATCTGTTTCCAAAGTATGGAGTCCCCTTGTCGCAGGCGATGTATTTCCCCATTAACGGTGTACTTGTTTTGGAAGAAGGATGCCCACGTGGAGGTGCTATGAAGGAAATTCTAGCATTTTTTGAGCAAGAGACTATACTTAATGTCTCCGAGTCGGCGAATCCCAAGTCTGCCTTCAGTTTTGGGAAGGCAAATGTTGTCCCATGGTACCCAATGTTTCTTGTTGCGACCGTCAAAACTGCCCCAAAAGAAGTTAGAAATCGTCGACTCGATCTTGCTGATGACACCATTAGGAACTGAAATGCATGAAAGCAAATGTATGGGCATCGAGTTCAGAACGTGGTTGAGGAGAACAAGCTTATCACCTTGTGAAAGAAACTTTCCTTGCCAACCTTATATGCGTCGTTGGATTTTTGTGAGTAATTGTTCAAAGTGAATTAACCGCACTCTTCCATAGCTAATGGGAGTTCTCAAGAATGTCATAGGGAAGGATCGGTGTTGAAATCCGCATACATTTTGGATGACGTGTGTTTGAGCTGCCGTCATATTATGGTGAACATAAATGCCGCTTTTGGCGTTGCTAACAAGTTCACCGGAGGAGGATCCATACCAGTCAAGAAATGCCATTAACCCAAAAACTTATCGGTGGCTTCCATTTAAAAAGGTAAGGAAGTCGTCTGTATATAAAAGGTGGGTTAATGGAGAACAACCGCTGGAAGTGTGGAACAGCCCAATTTTTCCTTGCACAAAATAGTCAGAAAGCCCTCGAGAGAGAACTTCTTCTGTAATTATGAATAAGAGTGGAGAAAAGGGATCTCCTTGCCGTAAGTCTTGTAACGATTTGAAGAATCCCTTGAAGACACCCTGGAGTACTACCGAGAACCATGGGGTTTTAACACATTGGGCAATAATATCAACACATCTACTGGAGAAACTAAATTTGTGTAAAACCTGCCGCAGGATTTATAAATCCAGCCTGTCATAAGCCTTTGCCAGGCCTATTTTGATCATCACGTTAGTACCTCTTACCTTTATATGTAAATCCCCAAACATTTCTTGAGCCAAAGTGATGGTCTCACTAATATCCTTGCCCTGAATGTAAGCTTCCTGATTTCTAGAAATTAGTTTATAAAGCATTTTGCTGAGTCTGTTAGCAATAATGAAGGAGAAAATTTTGTAGACGACTGAGCACAACCTGATTGGTCTGTAGTCCCCCAAAGTTGTTGGAGTACCAACTTTTGGTATAAGGGTGAGAAAGGAAGAGGCATAGAACCTGGATAGCGGAGCACCGTTAAAGAATTCTTTGGCAGCGCCATGAAGGTCCTCTTTGATTATGTCCCAACATGAGGTAAAGAACACTGATCTGAAACCATCACTGCCCGGAGCAATGCCGCCGGATATGTTGAAAACATTGCCTCTTAATTCTTCCAAGGATGGGATGCTAGTAAGGCTTGCTTTGTCGTCGGTGGTGATAAGGTGAGGAATGAATTCAAGAAGTTCCGCGTCCTCGGTTATAGTTGTGGCCTGTAATACCTCTCAAAAATTGCTCACCACGGCATCATGAATTGCCTCCACCTTAGTTGTTATAGTGCCATCAGGAAGAGTAAAGTCAGATACAAAAGTTTTCTTTTGATGGAATTGTGTAACAGTATGAAAGAATTTGGTATTTGCATCTCCTGCTACAACCCACTTGGCCCTAGACTGTTCTCGCCATAGTATTTCTTCATTATTTAGCATGGTTGTGTGTTCTTACTGTGCCCTTCCGAGTTCGGCACCAACCTGATTGTCCCACTCATCTTGCAGTATGTGATCTAGCTGAACCATTATATCCTGTTGAGCGTGTATATTTCAAGTGACATTTCCAAAAACATTTGTATTCCATGCTCTAAGTGCATGGCGAACCTTCTTGAGCTTGTAAGCGAAAGAGGATAAGCAGTTTCCAAAAACACCACTAGGCCAATTTTCTGCCACCAAGGTAGAAAAGGTTGTGTGCGATGCCCACATTTTCAAGAAACAGAATGGTCATGGTCCTTGGTACAGGTTGTTGCTGAATGATAGAAGGAGTAGAGAATGGTCCGAACACACCCGTTTTAAATGTGTAATTTTATGAATAAGAAAGAGAGCAATAAAGCTTGGGTTTACCAAAGTTTTGTCTAACCGTGCCCACTGCATTATGTTGTCTTGGTGGTTATTGCACCATGTGTAACTGGATCCGGTAAACAAAGTCTCTATAAGGCCAGCTGCCTGAATCGCATCCTCGAACTCCGTCAAGGATCTATGTGATAAGCGTCTACCCCTAAGACATTCCGATTCATGGCGTACAACATTGAAATCCCCGATAGCACACCATGGAGCGTTCATTGTTGATGCTATGTCTTTAATGTCTTCCCATACTATTCTGCCTTCGGTGATATCACATTTAGCGTAGACAATAGTTACGAAAGTGCTCCATTGGTTGTTGTTGTCAGTCATTTTGCAATGTAACAATTGGTTAGAAGCAAAAACCAATTCCACATCAAATTCTTGTGTCCACAAAACCTAAATCTTCCCTCCCATAGACTGATTAGACAAAAAGGAAGTCTGATTAATTCTATGACCCAAAGTAGGACCTTGAGAAGCATCTTGAAAAGGTTCTAACAACACCACAATCAAAATATGGTGTTGTTTGATCATCTTCTTGAGATGGTTTATTGTTTTGTCATTGCCAATGCCCCTGCAATTCCAAACAAGTAATGGACCTGACACCATTTAAATGGTTAAAGGTTTGAGGACGTTCTTGCTCCTCGAGACAGCGTTGAGTGATGTACGTTGGTATCGTCGTCTCCACTGTTTCATTCACATAATCAGCTGTAATGTGCCCACTTACCACAGCCAATTACCCTTCTCCAGGTCGTGTAAGCTTACTGTTATCCCCATTATCAACTGATATCCCCATCGACGTCGATATGCCGTGTCTCTACACTCTCATGCCACGATTGTGATCGAGCCCGACAACATTCGGTAAGATCGCTGCTATCAACCAATTCGTTTCTAAAGCTTTTGCCCGCTATCGTTGGTTGTTCCTACTACTCCGAGGTTGTACCAAACGAGGAAAAGTTCAGCTAAACAAAAGATCCAATGGACATCAAAATGCGGGGAAGCTTTCTCGGAACTCAAAGCCTATTTGGGGAGGTCACCCATCATGAGCACCCCGATAGATAATGAGGAATTGATCATCTACCTGGCTGTTATAGATAATTCTGTCAGCTCGGCTCTCATTCGACTTGAGGGGAAGATCAAAAAGCTAGTCAATTTCATCTGCAAATCCTTCACTCACGCAGAAATGAGGTATTCTAAAATTAAGATACTCCTTCTAACTCTTATTTACACTTCACAGAAACTTAAACACTACTTCCAAGTTCATTCAGTCAAAGTCATCACAAACTACCAACTCTTAGAAGTTTTGTCCATAAAAGAAAAATCCAGAAGAGTGCAGCAATGGTCAGTCAGTTTGGGAGAACATGATATCAAGTTTGAACAGCAAAATTCCGAAAAAGGTCAGGCCATTAAAAATTTTCTCATGGATTTTCCAATGGAAGATCCTGATTGGGAGGAGTACGATCCTGACCTTATAGAGGAAATTACAGAAGATCTACCCCCCAAACCATTTGATGAGCGAGTTGAATGGATTACAAGGAAAGAGTAGAGACTTCTTACAGGTGGTTTTGCAGGACCCGCAGGGTTAAGAATTTGTATCGTACTAATTACCCCTTCTAACGACAGAATTGAGAAATAATCCCTTTGGATTTTAAAGCCTCCCATAATATCACTGAGTACGAAGCTCTAATCTATGGACTCGACTTCGTTCTCGAGCTTGGTGACTCTGAGCTCTTCGTTTATATAGATTCTCTACTCATCATCTATAATTACTTAGAATAGTACAAGAAGAATGGAAAGATAATTAAATATGCAACCCTCATTGTCGGTAGGATGAGCATATTTGCGTAAGCAACTCTCGACTTTCTTCCTCTAGGTTAAAATTGGCAGGCCAATTTCTTAGCTTACCTAGCCAGGGTCTTGGGTACATAAGAAAAATATCTACAGATCGAAGTGATATCAACCCCTAATATTGATCTCCATTCTATATGCATGATTAACACTAGCTAGGGGTGGTGAAGAGGAGGGCGATGATTGGCAAAAGCCATTCATTGTCAATCTTAGCCCTTATGAAAATGTAAGAGGCCCCTTCTAACATATCCAAAAGAGCGCCGATAGTTGATCAAGAACTTGAAACGTTACAAAGCTAAAAAATGTGTCTCTATCGTCGTTCAGTCACAGGGCCTTATCTTAAGTGCCTCCTGAAGAAGAAAATAGATGGCATGCTCAGAGATTACATGGTGGAACTTGTTGTTCCCAAGCCGCAGGTTGATCACTCACTAAAAGAGCCAGTACACAAGGAGTATTTTAGCCATGAATATGTAAGCAAGCAGAAGAATAATCACGCAAATGCGATACATATCAAAGACATGGACACATGATCCGTGCCCCCACACTCTAACTACATGTAAGCAAGGTATTCAAGCCATTCAAGCGGTGGGCACTCGATCTCGTCAGGGAATTTCTAAACACTCAAGGTAACCGACGATTCCTACTCGTAGCAACTGATTATTTTAGAAAATAGGTGGAAGAAGTTCCACTCTGTCGAACTAAAGAAGAAGTGGTCATCTCTTTTATCTGGGTACACATCATCAGACAGTTTGGATGCCCCCACCTGATTCGTATCGATAATGAGTCATAGTTTATTGGTAAAATAGTCATATCCTTCCTTAACAAACACATCATCATCCACTTACCATCCAATCCCTAGTACCTTCAAGGTAATGGCCAAACCAAAATTACCAACAAAACCAAAGGAGATGGACTCAAGAAAAGGCTTCAATCACAAAAAAAAAGGAAATTGGATAAGGAAACTTCCTCACATCTTTTGGGCGTATTGTACAACTCTACATCAATCAACCGGCTGTTCCCCTTCTTCCTAGCCTATGGCACAAAAGCTATCATTCCAACAAAATACCACCATCCCATCAGAGACCACGATCTTACCGACAAAGAAAATGAATTCGAATTGGCCTACAATATGAATTGGATTGATGAAACTAGGGAACATACTATTGCTAACCTAGGTTGATATCGCCATATATGGGCCAGCTTGTACAACAGGAGAGTCCAAAGCCGTGAGTTTCTAATCGACGATCTTGTTCTCAGAGAAATCCTATAAAGCAGAAAAGAAGTACATGCCGGGAAACTGACAAAAAATTAGGAAGGTCCATTCCTCATCATTGGTCAAGCTGGTCTGGGATCTTACTATCTTATGATAGAGCAAGGAGTTCGAATCCCAAATTAATGGAATTCTAGGTGACTAAAATTGTACTATCGTTAAGTCCCTAGATTCTCTATTTCAATAATCTCATTTTTTCCATTCCAAAAGTGAGATTTTTCCATCTCCATGTAGTGTACATTCTATTCTACTCAATGAAAACTTCCAAGTTTTTTCCCACATTACTCTCTACTTACGTAGATTCTTTTACATTACATAGATTAAAGAAAAGGTAATACTTGCTTTCAATCGCCCATCTATGCACAAATTAAAGCAAAGGTAAAACTAGCTTTCAATCACCCATCTATACAGATTAAAGCAAAGGTAAAACTAGATTTTAATCACCTATCTATACCGATTAAAGCAAAGGTAAAATTAGCTTTTAATTACCAATCTATATAGATTAAAGTAAAGGTAAAATAAGCTTTTAATCACCCATCTATACAGATTAAGGCAAAGGTAATACTAGCTTTCAATCGACATCTATACAAAGATTAAAGTAAAGGTAATTGTAAATGCCTAATTCTATAAGCTCGAGATGACTTAGAATTAACTCTTATACCAATGTTCCTGGGACAAAAACTAACATGAAATAAGAAATAACATAAGTAATTTAGCATGGAAAACCTCTGAATAGGTAAAAAATCACAACCTCAAGTTGAGGGTTTTTGTAATAGTGACTTTTATTGCTTGAGGCCAATATTAGGATTTGAGCTAATCAATGAGGTTGATCTGTTTATTTTTTATAGGTTGCTCGTCTGATGAAGGGAATATGCTTTAGGGTTGAGGAGGAGAGAGCTGAGCTGAAGAGGAAGAAGGTCGAGCTCAAGGAGTGTAGCTCGATTGAAAATTGATCTGCTCAAGGAGGGAAAATGGGTGAAGGCTCTGAAGGCTTCGCAAGTGGTAGATATAAACAATCTACATGTAGAAGCAAGAGCGAATTTGGAAGAGGCGGTAGCTGAGCGTGACAGACTCGGGCGCCACTTTGTATCAAAAGGATATTCTGAGGATGAAGTGGATGCCATTAGGGCAGACACCTATATGGAGGAGAAGGAAGATGAAGAGATTGAAGATGTTGATGTTGGCATTGTTAACGGGTTGGATGGTGTGTCTCCTTAGACGGTAAGAGACAACCAAGGGGATGACAATGAGCGTCCAGAGGGAGAAAATAAGAAGGTAGAGTAGTGTGATGGTTTTACGACTGTATGAATATTTGGGAATGTTTGTAAACTGATTGGATATTTTTTGTTGGATAGAATTATGTAGACTAAGTTGCTTTTCTAAACCTTGGATTAGGAACTTAAAGACATACGCCTCAGAATAAAAGATTTTTGAGGCAGAGCTTGGTAAGGAGAGAGACGCCTCAGCTTCCCTATTATCTTTGCAAGCGGAGCTGCAGGTTAGAATAGAGCAAGAAATATTTGATTTGTATGCTTCATTAGTATAGAGCTACGAAGTAATAAATCGAGTATAGAGATGGACCAAAAACATGTTATCGGCTTAGTGACAATGGCACTGAAATGGCACACAGGAAATATCAAAGTATTAATAACTTTAAAAAATAAAGAATGTAGACCTTAGACTTAGGAGTATATTTTATAGAGCATCCGTCGAAGATTGTACTTCGACCTCAAGTTTAGAAGTAGTCTTATACGATAGATGTCAAAAGATAAATAACTTGTCATAAATGAGTCATATGTAGTGACTGAGTGTTATGAATCAAACTTGATATAATGTATTTGTAATGTGCAGGTCAAATTGGAGTCAGCTCGCTTGCGCGAAGAAGATGCTCGCCAATGTAGCTAAGAATTTGCGGAGGTGTTTGATAGGATAAGGGAAACGAATGAAGATAGAGAAGATTAACATGTAATAGTATACTTTAAGTTTGTTGAGGCAACACAGACTGCTATTGACCTAGCTCGGAAGATCAAAGAGAAAGATGCCAAAATTGAGAAAGGGCAAAAAAAGCTTACTGAGTAAAACGAAGATATAGCGAAACTCAAAAGACAAAATAATATGTTAATGGTAAATAGTAAGGAGGCTAACATGGCCCGTTACTGTATACAGGTACTAGAAAGATCGGAGGAAGGTTTAAATCAGTCTATGGACAGTTTGAAAAATGATTTGATCAAGACGAATAACAATCAGGAGCAAACTCGAGCTGATATAGCGAATGGTAGGGGCAATCTAGAGCAATTTAAAAAGAAATTGGTTGATAAAGATAACGATATGAAGAGAGCTCGAGACGATCTACTTGCACCTGAAGTTACAGTTGATCAACTGACTCCAGCTTTACCTGCCAAAGATTTTGAATTTTAGACGGCGCAGCGTAGGTGTGATAAGTTGAACGAGAGAGTGACGCAATTGAAGACTGAATTGGCGGAGGCCAACTCACGTGTTAGAAATGCCAAGGCTAGAGAGCACTCGAGGAAGAATAATAATGATGCTAAGGTCTCCCTTGTACAAGGAGATGTTGTCAGTCTATCAGATTGAATAAGAGTGTTGGGGGGATGTGGGTCGAATTCTAGGTCATGTGCAAAAAGGAAATGAGAAGTTAAGGGAGAGTTATCAGAAGTTGGATACTGCTCTTTTAGGGGAACAGGGGTTAGAGCGGACTATGAAAGTTAAGGATATTTCGATACAGCAGAAAGACGAAATGTTACAGAAGATTTCGGATGTGGAGGAACTGAACAGGGAGATTAAAGTACTTCATGCTCAGGTGACTAATTTAGAAGCGATTAATCTAACTGAATCAACAAAAGTCGACAAAAAATTGGAGGAAAACATTGCTTTCACAAATTGGGTAGATAGAGAAATGATATGGCTAAAAGAACGGTATGCGATGTCGGAAGAATGCCTTCAGAAGGCTAAAGCGAATTTCTCTAGGTCGGTTATAGCCAAGGCCTCGTACTCAGAATTGTTAAGGGCAGTTATTGCCTATTTTGTAGAGGAAATAAAGAGTATTGAGTCAGAAAGAAATACCTTGTTCAATAGTTTATCAGATAGGGGATGTATTTATAGAGCTAATGTAGATCTAGGAAATTGTATGTAGTCCATGGAAATGGACCTTGGCCCTCGACCAGCTAAATTGATAGAGTATGGCAAGAGTATTGTGACTGCTCGAGCTCAAGAATTTATGGCTGATTGACCTCCAATTACAGGGAGAGCTCAAAATTTATGGTTGATCGACCTCCTGTTGTAGGGGAAGCTCATGAATATATGGCTGACTGACCTCCTATTTTGGAAGAAAGCGTAACTGACATCCAAAAAGCAAAAAGGGATCCATTGTAGAGGTTGTATATATGACCTAAAATAAAAAGTAGTTGTTGCAGACAAGTTGAGAGTTGAAAGGTAGTATTATCTTTGTTTTAGCTTATGTCTGTTAAAGTCTTTGATGTAAAATAAGTGTTACCTTAGTTTTAAACACAGAGATTTAGTAGAGTTAGCCCAACTAAGTGTTATCCTTGATCGAACTAGTTTGAGGTCGCAGCCATATTTAAGTAGATGAAAGCTAGTTTTACCTTTACTTTATCTTATGTTTGATAGTCTTTGATGTAAAACAAGTATTACCTTAGTTCTAATCGAAGAAATTTAGTAGAGTCAGCCCAACCAAGTATTATCCTTAATCGAACTGGCATGATGTCGCAGCCATATTGAGGTAGATGAAAGCTAGCTTTGCCTTTGATTTATCTTATGTCTGGTAGGGTCTTTGATGTAAAATAAGTAATACCTTAGTTATAATCTTAGAGATTTAGTAGAGTCAGCCCAACCAAGTGTTATGCTTAATCGAACTAGTATGATGTCGCAGTCATATTAAGGTAGATGAAAACTAGTTTTACCTATGCTTTATCTTATGTATGGTAGAGTCTTTGATGCAAAACAAGTATTACCTTAGTTTTAATCATAGAGATTTAGTAGAGTCAGCCCAACCAAGTGTTATCTTTGATCGAACTAGTATAGAGGTCGATTGAAAGCTAGTATTATTTATGCTTAAATATATGCAATGTCTACGAAGTAGAGAGATGTATGGGAGAAAAATTTGTAAGTTTCATTGAATAGAAAATGATGTACATTGGATGGAAATGAAAATCTCACTTTTGGAATAGAAAAAGTGAGAAATTGAAATGGAGTACTGAGAGACTTAACGATAGTACCATTTTTGGCGTCTAGTATTCCAAGGACTTGAAATGTGGATTCCCTCTTCTATCATGAGGTAATATGATTGCAGGCCTGAAAGACCCGTGATAAGGAATAGACCCTCCCAATTATCTGTTAGTTTCCCAACATGAGGTTCTTTGCGGTGTTAAGGTATTTCTCTGTGGACGAGATCATCAATTTAGAAGGTACGGCTTCTGACTCGTTTGTTATATGAACTAGCTAGCATATGGTGATATCGACTTAGGTTAGTAATGGCGTATTCCCTATTTTCATCGATCCAATTGAAGTTGCAAGCCAATTCAAACCCATTTTCCTCGTCAGTTAGCTCGTAATCTCTAACTGGATGATGGTATTCAGAGGGAATGACAGTCTCGGTGTCGTAGGCAAGGAGAAATAGAGTGCAGCCTGTCGACTGTCGTGGAGTGGTACGATATGCCCATAAGATATGAGGAAGTTTCCGAACCCAATTCCCTTTTTTCTAAGAGTGTAGCCTTTTCTTGATTCCATCCACGATGGTTTTGCTGGTAATTTTGGCTTGACCATTGCCTTGAGGATAATAGGGATTGGATGGTGAGTGGATGATGTTATGTTGATTGAGGAAAGCTATAACTTTTTCTCTAATAAATTGTGGCCCATTATCGATACGAATTAGGTGGGGGCATCCAAACCGAGTGATGATGTGTTCCCAGATAAAAGAGATAGCCTCTTCTTCTCATATTTGATAGAGTGGAATTGCTTCTACCCATTTTGTAAAATAATCGATAGCTACGAGTAGGTGGCGGTGATTACCTAGAGAATTAGGAAATTTGTCGGCAAGATCCAGTGCTTATCATTTGAATGGCCAAAGTACCTTGCTTGCATGGAGTTCGAGCGTAGGGGCATGGATCATCTGTCCATGTCATTGGCATACGTCACATTTGTCTGACTACTCTTCTGCTTGCTTATGCATGCCAGGCCAGAATACTCCTTGTATAATGGCTCTGTTTGCCAGTGATCGACCTGTGGCATGGTAGCCACAAGTCCCTTCATGTAGATCACGGAGTAACTCATCCGCTTTCTATTTGGAAAGGCATTTAAGGTAAGGCCCCATGACTGAATGGGGGTATAAAATACTGTTTTGATTTGTGTAGCACTTTGAGTTGTCTATCAGCTGTCGGAGCTCTTTCGATTCTGTTGGAAGTGGACCTTTGTATTTGTTGTTGATACCGAGGTAAACTAAGAATGGCTTTTGCCAATCGTTGTTTCCCCCTTTATCGCCTCCAGTGTTAATCGTGCATACAAAAATATGATCAAAATTAGGGGTTGACATTACTTCGATCTGGAGATATCGAGCTTCTGTGCCTAAGACCCCGGCTAGATATACCATGGAATCGGCGTATCTGTTTTTACCTTGAGAAAGATAATCGAGAGTTGCATACGCGAACTTGCTCTTCCTATCTATAGCAAAGGCTATGTATTCGATCATCTTGCCATTCTTCTTGTATTGCTTAGAGTAATGGTTGACGATGAGTAGCGAATCTGTGTAAATTGAGAGTTCTGGGACGCCGAGCTCAAGAGCGAGATTGAGTCCATGAATGAGAGCTTTATACTCGATGACATTATTTGAGGCCTCAAAATCCAAGTGGATTAATTTCTCAATTCTGTCGTTGGAAGGGGTAATAAATACGATTCCAATTCCTGGTCCTGGTGATCCATCAGTAAGAAGTCTTCACCCTTTCCTTGTAATCCATTCAGCTCGTTCGTAAAATGCTTTAGGGGGCAGATCTTCTATAACTTCCTCTGCAAGGTCAGGATTATGCTCATCCCACTCAGGATCCTCTACTGTAAAATCCGCGAGAAAATCGCAACAATCTGACCCTTTTCAGAATGATGTTGTTCGAACTTGATATCATGTTCTCCCAAACTGACTAACCACTATTGCACTCTTATTGATTTTTCTTTCTTAGACAGAACCTCTCAATGTGGGTAGTTCGTCATGACTTTGACAGAATGAGCTTGAAAGTAATGCTTGAGTTTCTGTAAAGTATAAGCAAAAGTGAGAAGAAGTTTTTTATTTTAAAGGACCTCATTTTTGCTAGAGTGAGGGCTTTGCTGGTGAAGTAGACTAGATTTTCAATTTTCCCTTCAACTCGAATGAGAACCAAGCTGAGTGAAGTATCTGTAATTGCTAGGTAGATAATCAGTTCCTCATTATCTATTGGGGTACTTATGATGGGAGACTTCCCCAAATAGGTTTTGAGATCCTAAAAAGTTGTTTCGCATTCTGATGTCCATTGAACCTCTACATTTGGTTAAACTATTCCCTGTTTGGTATAACCGTGGTGTAATAAGAATAGCCAACGACAGTGATCTGATGATTACAAAATAAAATGGATGATAGCGGCAATCTTACCGGCAAGTTTTTGAATGTTTTTCATTATTTTTGGGGATGGCATGTTGAGGAGAGCCTAAATATGATCTAGATCGTCCTCAATCCCCTTCTTGCTGATGAGGTGGCCTAGAAATCTGCCTGAATGTACTCCGAATTAACACTTATAAGGATTGAGAAAATGATAGCTGGTGGACTCGACAGGGTCTTTGGTTTCAGGTAGCTAATTCTGGTAATCAAGTGGGTATCGTAATAAAAGTATTACCTGCCTACATAATCTAGGAATTATGGAAAGCTTGATGTACTTATAGGTTTGAGGAAAAGCTTTTCCCTCCCTTGGTTGTCATCAGCAACATCAACAAAACTCTAAAAGCGAGCATGCCCAAACTTAAAATAGCGCAAAATGGCAACTTCAGCGACCTCATCTCACTACAAGTCTTGCAACTGGTTAAACAATCCGTGTCTACCAAAAGACCTATACTTGTACGATGGACATTCCCACCTCTCGATCATTTCAAGCTCAATAGTGATGGTTCAGCACTTCCTTCTGGAATGAGTGCAGCTGGAGGAGTAATTAGAAATAATGTGGGTGAAGTTCAACTCGGGTACAGCATTGCACTTGGTCATGGTACTAATACAGCTACAAAAATGTTTGCTCTCCTTCATGGTTTAATGCATTACATACAACAGGACTGGCTTCCATTCGTTGCTGAAGTAGATGCTCAACTTCGGGTAAACTGGTACAGATGTTAGTATATTTGTCCTGCAAAGTACAGTGTGACTTGAAAGCTTATTACTCAGCTAGGAAGGGAGCTATAAATTAACATGATACATACTTACAGGGAAGGCAATGGTACAGCTGACGGCCTCTTTAAGCTAGGCAGCTCACAACATTCATAACTTTTCAGGAATGCATCCACTCTTCCAAGGCAGATATGTGCAACCTACTTCATGGATAAGCTAGGAATAGCCACAATTAGGTAGTAAAATAGTGGCCAAGCTTTATGTCCTCCACATGTCTTATTGCTTTTCCCAATAAATAAAAATACATTCGTTAAAAAAGAAGAAGGGATTGAGACGTATTCTGAAAGATCAAAGAATGTTGAATATTGTGTTGAGATCTGAGATGTAGTTGATGGACTGCATGCTTTTGCACAAGAGATCGTCAATGTAGACTTCTACGACTTCCCCAAGATACTCTTTGAACATTGTACTCATCAACCATTGTTAAGTTGCACCTGCATTTTTGAGTCCAAATGACATGACTTTGTAACAATAAAGTCCCCTTTCAGTGATGAAAGTGGTATTTTCTCGATCTTCATCCAAGAGTGGAATCTGATTGTATCCATAAGTAACGTCCATCCTAGATAAGAGCTTGTGACCTGCTGTGGAATCAAGGATTTGATAAATGTTGGGAAGAGGGAAACTGTCATTTGGAGTATTATTGCTTAGATCAGTGAAATCTACACAAACACGGTATTTTTATTCTTCTTTGAGACAGCAACGATACTAGATATCCAATCTTGATATTTTGCTTCTCGAAGGAATCTCGCTTTGATTATTTTCTCGATCTCCATGTTAACTTCATCTCGAATTTGTGGTGATAGGCATTACTGTCTCTGTTTAACCACAGTGGCATTGATGTTGATGGCCAATTTGTGACATGCCTTGGCCGGATCGAACACAGGCATTTCTTCGAAAGACCAAGAAAAAGCATCTCGATTTTGTCGTAAGAACAAAATGAGAGCATTTTTTTCATGCTAAACTAGCTTAGTACCAATGAAAGTACCTCTATTAGGCCCATCAATGCTGATATATTTAGTGGGCTCTTCCATGGAAGGCTGATCATTAGGGTGATCAGCTTTTTACAATTTCTATGCAGCATACCAGCCAAAAGTATCAAGAATCGTAGAGACGGTATTTTCACAAGCTCGAGAAATCTTTTGACTACCTCTGATCTCATAAATATTGTTGTTGTGTTTGAAGTGGAGTGCTTGATGATAGGTGGATGCGATAGCTTCCATGTTATGAATCCAACAATGGCCCATAATCCTGAGATAACGAGATTTGGCGTTGATCACGTAGAAGATGACGTCGACTGTGGCTGGTCCTGTGGTAATAGGTAAGATGATTTTCCCCACCCGCTCTTCTTTAGAATCATTAAATCCACTGATATTGGTATCGCTTTGAATGACTTGATCGGCCAAACCTATTTGGTCGATAGTGCTTTGAAAGATAATCTCAATACCGCTGCCAGTATCGATCATCATTGTGTGCATGACAAATTTCTTCATCTTAAGCATTATGACTAATGCATCATAATGTTGAAACTTGATATTGCTAGTATCGCAATCTTCGAATGATATCCCGAGCCGGCGATTGTTTGACTCAAGCTGAAATTTGGCTTCTTTGTCTAGAGGTGTGAGATCGCAGCATTCTGACAGTCTCCTATGTTTGAATTTGTTGGAGTTGCTGATCTGATTGATCTTGATCATGTTGTTGTGGCGCATATGGTAAAGAAGCTTCTCCTCAGCTTGATCTTTGACTTTGACAACTTTAGGATGCTTCTTATAGCTGCCATCCTTGTATGACTCCAGGTCGACAATATATTCGAACATCCATCCCTCCTTAAAAATGTATTTGAGCAACCTCTGTAAAGCATAGAAGCTGTCAGTAGAATGATGGTTTACTTTATGATGCATGGAGCATGGTCAGTTCTCGATTGGTTCCAATGGTTGGGAGAGACGGTAGAGCTTACCCTCTAAGAGGATTAGAAAAATTGTGAAGATTCGAACATTTATCTTTAGGAGGACTGGTTTGACTTATGACCTGCCTTTCTGAGGGTTGCCAGTGTTTCCCTTAGCGCATTTTTGATCACCCTGATCCTCCTTCTGTTCACTGTTTCAATCAATAGATGGACCTTTCGCGGTAAGAACAGATTTAGTAGATTTATGCCTTTCAGACATCATCCTTTCCAGGTTGACGTAACTATTGACCTTGGTGATCATATCCTCCAAGGATTCTGGTTTGTTGAGGAAGAAGAGTTTTTTGGCTTTGCAATCGAGCTGGAGTGCGTTGGTGAAAGCAATAACAGCTATTTTTTGATCTAGATTGTCTACTTTAAGAGCGAGCTCCAAAAAATTCTTCACAAAAGCCTCGAGCTTCTCTCTGTGTGACTGCTTGAGACTAATAAGAGAATATAAATTATCTTCTTTATCTCTGCATATGTCTTGATGAACTGTTTCTGCAGCTGGTGAAATGTGTATATAGAGTTTTCAGGTAGCGAGTGGAATCATTAGAGTAGTTCCTCCTGCAGACTTGTGGTGAACAGACGGTAAAAAATGTGGTTGAGATTGGAGTACAAACCCAATTAATTGTGGTATTGCTGAATGTGCTCCTTTAGATCGATACCCTTGTACTTACAAATTTTCAGAGTATCGAAACCTTTCGGTATCTCTATATCGAATAGTTCTTTGGCATCAGACTCCCTTGTAACTTGGTAAGGTTGTCGGCAGTACCCAGAACTTGTGCTTCGATAACCTCCTTAATTCGTTGGTCCATATGCTCTTGTGTTACATAATGACTTGTTGGATGAGTGACTTAACAAGGAGGTAGTGGATTGTGAGTACCGGTAATTTTACTCAAACGATCTGGTGCTGGAACTCGAGGTTGAGGTTGATGTTCCTCCTTTTGAAGTATGGAACATCAGTGATCTCGGCTGACCTCATAATGAACTTCACCACCCAGATGAATGGAAGGTTGAGGTTTATTTTTAATATTTCTGGAAATGGCTTTGCTTGTGGCTCCTTGAGGTCCTAATATTTCCCACACCGAACCCAAGAGGCTTGTAGTACCTTATCGTGATCTCTTGTTGGAGGAGCCTATTAAGTATTCTGTGGAACTTGCAAGGCAGTATGCATTGTTGTCATTTGATCTTCATGGCGCTTGAGCGCTATTAAACGAGCTTGTCGTTTGGTATCGAGCTCCTTCTTGCGGATCTCTCGGTCGAGAGTTAATTGTCGTTCAAGCTCGTTGTGTTTTTCTTTCTCAATGTTGAGACTCGCCCGTAGCTCTGTTAGTTGCTCTGGCTCAACTGAAAGATCGAGCTAAACACTGGTTGCTGGTCACCTGAATATGACCATGATTAGAATTTGTAGTAAAGTTAATGAATGCCTTTGGATCGTGGAAATAATTTATTTCCCATAGACGGCACCAAATATAATGGCCTAATCCCGTAAGCTCGAAGTGGCGTGGCATTAGCTCATACACCAATGTACCTGTAATAAAATGTAATGAAAAACAAGAAATGACAAAGATGTTTAGCGTGGAAAAACTATGAATAGGTAAGAAAAACCACGACCTCAGGTTGAGG
Organism: Kingdonia uniflora; assembly: GCA_014058105.1. Classification (NCBI taxonomy): domain Eukaryota; kingdom Viridiplantae; phylum Streptophyta; class Magnoliopsida; order Ranunculales; family Circaeasteraceae; genus Kingdonia; species Kingdonia uniflora. The sequence continues at coordinate 50,680 of JACGCM010001702.1, forward strand.
ATTTTTGTAATAGTGACATTTATTGCATGAGGCTGATATCTTAGTACAAGTGATCTCTAGAGTTAGAAATACTTGATCTTGTGAATAAGAAGTTTAAAGTTTTAAAAATCTAGAAAAAATATTTTTCCTAGTCATTTCTTGTGTGATTATTTTGGTCCCTGTCTCCTTTGGAACTTTCTCTTTATATAGGCCTTTTCCACAATTCTACATCATGTTGAAGTATGTTCTCTGAACAATGTGGTTAGTGCTGGTTTACTGAGTAACTGCTGAGTTCGTGAGAGACAAGTGTTTTGACTTGTTCAGGTTTTTCTGTTTAAGCTCGACCCATATTTTTTATCAGTTCATGGAGTTGGTGGCAACGCTGACTGGAGAAGCCATGTGGAGGATGTATGGGCCTAACATGGAGGTAGTTTGAACTAGAGACAACTTGATTTAGGTAAGCTTGAGAGGCAAGCCCCTATACTAATCATTGGTCAAAGTGGTCTGGGATCATATTATCTCATGACGAAGCAAAGAGTTCGAATCCCAAATCCTTGGAACATTAGGCGACTGAAACGGTACTATCGTTATGTCCCTCACTTCTCCACTTTAAAATTCTCGTTCTTTCTTTTCCAAAAGTGAGATTTCATCTCTATACAATGTACATTCTATTCTATTTAATGAAAACTTCCAATATTTTCCCATATTAATCTCTACTTGCGAAGGCAATACATAAATTAAAGCAAAGGTAATACTAACTTTCAATCAACCTCTATTCTGGTTAAAGCAAAGGCAAAACTAGCTTTCAATCGAACTTTATGCATACTCTGTGATTAAAACAAAGGTAATACTTGTTTTCAATCAAAGAACTCTACTAGACATAAGATAAAGAAAAGGTAAAACTAGCTTTCATCTCATAATATGTCTACGATAGATACTTTTACAGTTTATATATACAACCACTATAATGGATTCTTCTCTATTGATGGGAGGTTAGCTACGGTTTCCCCTACAAAAGAGGACGATCATTCATAAAATCTTGAACTCGGGCAGCTACAGTAATTCTGCCTTGCTCTACCAATTCAGAAGGTCAAGAACCTAACTCCGTTTCCATGGAGTTCATACAGTTTCATCGATCTACATCAGCTCTATAAATGTATCCTCTATCTGACAAACAGTCGTACAAGGTATCTCATTTATCTCAAGCCTTTTCACTTCCTCTACGAAATACCAATAGAATCTCTTAGTATAATACTTTGGGCATAACTACCTAGGATAAATTAACTCTCACTTTCTGAAGGCGCTCTTGCAACTTCTTGTACCGTGCTTCATGTCATTCCATGCAACTATCTGTGAGGGACATAAGATTTATATGCTCCCTCGCCTTTTTATCTACTTTAACTGATTTAGCCTAATTTATCGTTCACAATTCTGCCACTTTGATCCAAGAGGATCTAGGAGAAATTGGAGTTTCTTCCAAAGTCGTTCGAACGAGGTTAAGAGTCGTTCGAACGACTTGAACACTTGGGCCAAAGTTCCAGAGGAGGTGTTCGGTCGTCCGAATGACCTATGGGTTCGTTCGAACGACTATCGTAATTCCAGTTCTAGTTTAAGAGTTTTAAATACCTTTTAAAGTTGGATTGGAGTTGGATTTCGAGTTGGATTGAAACTAGAACTTGTAACCTCTATAAAAGGGCAAGCCTAGGCTAGAGTTAATTATCTAGGCGTAGATCATTATTTCAAAGTTTCTTTTAGATCTGAGAGATTTATAACTAGGGTTTGTAACCTTCTATGAAGGGCAAGACTAGGCATGGTTAGAACTAGGTTAAGCTCGCTTTTTTTAAGCAATTGAAGCTTATTTTCCCCATCGAATTTGTGTTCTTCAGACTTTTAAGCTAACTAGAGCTTCTTCATCGTATTGTGGATTAAGTGGAATCAGATTCTTGTTAAGATTCTTAAGTTTTGATTGGGGTTTATGGTCTCTACCCGTGACCGTCTCAAGCAAACGAAGGGGAAGTTTTGTGGATTTCTGACGCTGCTACAATGATTTTGTACTGCTACAGTGATTCAGCTACTGCTACAGTATTTTTGGCGACTGTGCTACAGTGATTTTGCGACTGCTACAGTATTTTTAGATCTATACAAATTTTGGGAATTTTTGTGAGTCCGTTGGCGATCTATCATAGACCTAAATCGACGAATAAGGACGATTAAGAGATTGGCAATTTCAACAATAAACTCACGGTTTTTGAAACAAAAGTTTCAAAGTTATCTGCTACTGTAAAGCAGTTAACTGCACAATTTCGTCTCACAAACCTTGCATTGGTTTCTCTTTCGGCGAGTCAGCGAAGCCGTTCGAAAAAGAAAGGGGTTTTGGAGATAGATGACGACGAGGATGTTGTGAATTTAGTAACGGCAACTCCAGTGAAGAGGTTGGTTATTGCGAGTAGCAAGCCTATATTACCTATTCAAGAGGGTACGTCGTCTACAGCATTGTCTACGACGACAATGTCTCCTATGCAATAAACCAATATGGGGAAGTTGCAAGAAGAGGTTATGGTACCAACTATTTCTGCTATGTTGGTACTTTTTCAGAGTCAGCCTGTTGTTCAATTGGATGTTGCAGGATTTGATGATCACCATGGGCTTCGTGTGGTTTGCCAAAAGTTGCGGCAAAGCAAGGCCTGTGAGTATGTTTTCCAGGATGGGGTGGGTGACAAGAAGCTATTTGAGCCGTTTTTTTTGTTGTTTAGTATGTCAAAGTGGTACAGCAGGGAATTGGGCATCGCCGCGTTCTCATATCTACAGTTCTGGGTTGAGCAGGAGCTCAAGGTTCCTAAGTGGGGGAGCCATGATCCAGGAGGATCTAGAGAATTCCCACATCTCTAGTTCTGGCTTGAGCGGGAGCTCAAGCCTCCTAAATGGGGGAGCCATGATCCAGGAGGATCTAGGAGAAACTAGAGTTTTTACCAAAGTCGTACGAACGAGGTTGAGAGTTGTTCGAACGATTTGAACCTTTGGGCCAAAGTTCCAGGGGAGGTGTTCGGTCGTTCGAACAACCTATGGGTTCGTTCAAATGGTCATCGTAATTCCAGTTCTAGTTTAAGAGTTTTAAATACCTTTTAGAGTTGGATTAGAGTTGGATTTCGAGTTGGATTGTAACTTGGACTTGTAACCTCTATAAAAGGGCAAATCTAGGCTAGAGTTAATTATCTAGACATAGATCATTGTTTTAAATTTTCTTTTAGATCTGAGTGATTTGTAACTAGGGTTTGTAACCTTCTATAAAGAGCAAGACTTGGCATGGTTAGATCTAGGTTAAGCTTTTTTTTTTTAAGCAATTGAAGCTTATTTTTCCCATCGAATTTGTGTTCTTCAGACTTTTCAGCTAACTAGAGCTTCTTCATCGTATTATGGAGGATTACACCTGAGCACTAAGTTTCTCAAGTTCGCTGTCTACGCCTCCCCCGGCAGAAGATTTCTTTAACAATTCATAATTTTTCCTTATTAAAATATCCTTACCTCTAATCACCTGATCTAACTTTTGTTCCCTGACGTGAGCAACATCAAACTTACCTTGGCACTCCCTTAACCGCTCATTTCCTTTTTGTATATAACCATGAGTACGAGCTACATTTTCCTCCAGCTCTCGGATTCGAGCTTATAGGCTAACCATATCCCCTCGAACAATGGAGACCCTGGCATCACCTTTATTCTTCCTCAAGCGCTCTCCAGTCTCGGCATTTTTGATGCGCGAATTGGCCAAAGCCAAATCGGTATTGTGCCACACTCTCATTCAACTCATCACATTTTCTTTTTACCAACTGAAACTCTATATTTTTAGCAGGTAAAACTATAGTTAACTGCTTAACAGCAATTTCAGAGTTAGATAGGTCAACTCAAGCCCTCTTCAGCTCGCTATCTTTTTCAATAATTTTTTTCTTCAATTGCTACAGTTCGCTCCAGGTACTCACTAAATAAGCTCTCGTCTACTCTTGCTCATTCATTTTGTTGATCATTTGGATCTTCAGACTGGCCACAAAATGGCATAACTCTTTCTTTGACATTTCTAACACCTGGACACAGTATCGAGCCATGCCCGCCTCCTTAGTCTTTACCATCAGCGCATCATTCTGGCTTTTGCGCTTCGCTATCTCTTCCTTCATATCTGCGAGCTCTTTTTACCCCTTACTAATTTTGACATCCTTTTCCTCGATCTTCCGAGTGAGGTCATCAACAGTTTCTACTGCCTCGAAGAACTTGAAATGTGCCTTTAGGTGTTGATCCTCCATATCTTCATTTGCCTCTCCCATTCTATCGAACTTCACAGCAAAGTCTTAGTTATAGTGGTGTGTCACTTCTTCGCTCAAGCGAGCTGACTCTAATTCAACCTACACATCACAGATATAATACATCAAGTTCGATTCAAGAACACTCATGCAATACATACAGGAATCTTATTTCTAGCAAATTTCTATTTTTTGACATCAACTGTGTGAAACTGCTTTTAAACTTAAGGTTGAAGTATGATCCCAGTTCGATGAACAATAACATATACTTCCAATTCCCAGGTACACATTCTCTATATTTTATCTTTTTCAACACTTTGATATTATCTATACACAGTTGAGTACCACTGCCCCTAAACTGTTAGCACATTTTTGGTTTGTCTCTATGCTCTAATTTTTACTTTGTAGCTCTAAAGTAATGCAGCATACAGGTCAAATATTTCTTGCTCTTTTCTAACTTGTTGCTCTGCTTGCGAAGTGAACAGGGACGCTGAAGCTTCTTTCTCCTTGGTGAGCTCAATCTCTAATTCTTTTATTCTGAGGCGCATATCCTTAAGTTCCAACAAACAAGGTTTATACACATCACTTAGCCTGCAAAAATTTATCCTACAAAACGATGATCCATACAATTACAATTCATAAACCCCCCATAATCACACCACCACAGAGTCAACAATTTTACTCTACCCTCTCATTCTCATTCTCTGGGTTTACAATGTCATCTCCTTGGCTCTCTCACTCAGTTTGGGGAGAAACACCATCCAACTCTCTTATAACTCCGACCCCATCAGGTTCATCCTCCTCCTCTTCAATGTGGGTATCCTCCATAATGTCACTCACCTAAGCTTTGGAGTACCCCATTTTGAGGAGATGGCACCCAAGTCTGTCACGCTGGACTACTACCACATTCAGATTCTTCCACAATTCTTCTATCAGCTCGATAATGTCCACCTCATATGCAGCCTTCATAGAAGCTAGCCACTTCCCCTTCCGAACCAAATCGGACTTTAATCGAGCAACATTCTTCTCGAGTTCCGCCTTCCCACTCTCGAGCTTGACTTTCTCCTCCTCCATCCCGAGGCAAATCCCCTTCATAAAGTGAACAATCTACAAAAGTAAAAAAAAACAAATTAAGCATATTTTCTGAATGACCCACAATATAAATTCATCAAACATACAAATAATCAAACTTACCACTTTGCTCATCTCTTCCACACCTTTGCGAGCTGCAAGCCTCGCCCTATCCTCCACAGCTTTCAACTCGTCTTCACCAGGTCGATTCTCTGTGACCTTTGCCCTAATCAGTTCAGAAGAAGGGTCTACCCTTCTCTTTTCACCTCTACCTGGACCTCACCACTGCCCATGGTTCCAGAGGTCTAGCCACGCTTCAACATCTTCTTCTTCGGAAATACTCGAGCTAGCTTGTTTATCGTGGGGGACTACGACACATCCACAAAATCAACTACAAAGGCCTTTACCAAAACCACTCGTTTCTCTCAATCAGCTCCCCTCTTCTTGTTACCACTAATACCTATCATTAGTCTCGTTACTTGAGACTTTTAAACTTTCTCATACCTGCTGTTAACTCGTTTATTTTTATTAATACCGAGGTCATTCAACACTACCTTGAGCTCAACCCCTTCCTGAGCAACAATATATAACAATGACTTTTTCTTCTTCACCTTTAATAGAGGACCTGTCAAGCAACAACACATTATCAACAGCAGAGCAACATTCAATTTCAGAAGTTCAATATTATACGTTATTACACTTACTTCTCTTCACAATTCTATACAGAAGTTCAATGGGTTCTTCATCATCTCTCTGAAAGAAATCACCTTTCACCCAAATAATATTATCATTCCACATTCGACCTGTTGAATTCAGATCGAAGAAAAGAGGTCGACTCGAGCCCATAAAAAAAATGCCCCTCCACTTGCAGAATAATTCTTCACTCCATAAAACTACAAAATATCTTCAAGAAATTTTCTCCTCTCCACCTCATTTCCTCCCAGAACTTATTCAAACTATCGCAAACATTTATTACCTCCTATATGTTTTTGTTCAACTGGAAAAGGATATTCCCCTATCATATTCATTATCCCTTTTACAATATTACTTAGGGGCAGATTCAACCCATACTCCAACTGAGACAGGTAGCACAGAAAACCATCTTCCAGGTCGCCCTGAACATTCCCATTATAATACTCCAAGGAGATCGATTCGTCTAACCCCCTATCCAACTTTTCCTTCTCTAAATCAGCTAACAGAAAGAAATGTTTCTCCCCAGATTCTACTATACATCTTCTAAACTGCCTATCGGCATGCTCTACAAAACTCAACCATCTTCCCCCTATAAGAGCCTTGGATTTACAAAACTCTCTTAACACATCGAAGTTTGGAGGGTATGATACCAATTGTCCAGGGAAATCTAGAAATTAAACCACTCCTACTTCATTCTCCATATCAGATTCTACATTATCAGACTCAGCTGAATGACCAGAGGTCAACGCCTTCATCATAGGGCAAGTCTCCATCTCAATTACAAATCTAAGATGAGGTTTGATTCTGCACAAATACTCCTCAAGCTTGACCTACATATAGGTCCAGGTATTTTATCATTATCTTTTACATATAGATCATACATATACTTATATCATTCGAATCTCTTTTATACACATATATCAAAATGATTTTTATAGGTTACTATAAATATTAAATTTTCAAAATTTAAAAAACACAAAAATCTTTCAAAATACATATCAACAATAAACGCAAATCATCTACCAACCTTCAACGTCTGAAAATGAATCTGAAGCAGCGCCAAATCCTTCCTACACAACGTTGTTATACAACCACCTTCGTGACTCAATCTCCGCAACCTTATCTTGCCTTGATTTTTGATTACTCTGGTCTAATCACTCACAAGAATCTCCGCAATTTTTTTCTTTTATCTCTCACTATTCTTCAATTTTTTAGAAGTTGATAAACGTTTCAATGAAGAAGACGAAGCATTATTTATAGTTTCTCTCTTTAACTGCTAGCAGTTACTGGGCCTCGCACGAGCCGCCCTCAGTTTTGGAACTGAGGCGTACCTTCTATAATTAATGTCAGACGTTTTGCACCTTTTTAATGAAAACACCTTCCCATCATTACCCATTGCCCTATATTTTAATATATTCTCATCTCTCCTACCTAAATATCCCTTTGACTTCCCCACACTCATGATGAGTCAGCACTTACATGCAATCAAACTTTTCCTATAAATAACACAAGAGACAAAAACTCAAAGCTACTTGTTTTTTCAATTCTTGCTTCTACTACTTATAGAAGTGTTGACGTCATTTCCAAAGCTCTCATATTTCAATAATTCAAATTCTTCATTCGAAACATTTACAATAATATTTGCAACAAAGGAGGACAAATTCAAAATTCATTTTAATGCATTTCCTTTGCAATTATTAAACCTCATACAATTCACTCATTTACATATAATTACACATGAAACATCCCCGATGTCCTAAGGAGCCACATCTAATCAATTTTCTTCTAACAATCCTCGCATATTCTAACTCGATCTCCTCATCATCAATTAGCCTCACAGCCTCTTTTTGAGCTGAAGGCTCCACAATCAATTCCCAAAATAACTCCTCATAGAAGCGACGTCCTAACTCAAGTTCCCTATCCATCCAATCTAATACTTCAAACTGATACTCAGACACTAGCAAGTCAGCATTATAATCTAGTAAGCCAAAGATTCGCTCTCACACATCAGCTATCTCAAATGCTAATCGTCCCTCAGCGGCATAACAAATTCTCTTAGATCGTGTCCACACCATCTTCTATGCCTTCCTCCTATCTATACTCATTTCCCCTATTTATGCAAGTTTCTAGATCACTTCAAATCCCCCATATTCTATATGCATATATTCTATTTTTCTACAGCAACAAATCATAATATCCTGATAATAAATTATTTGAACATATCTAAACATGTTGACCTCTTTGGATTTGACCTATCTCATTTTGAACTTATTTTCCCTAAATCCAGCATTTCAAAATAGATCTCTTTGAGCTTGAATTTCCAATTCCTACAAATTTTAAATCTTTTGTAGTTATTTCCCCCAATAATTCTAAGTTATTCAGTTCGAAAACAAATTCTTACACATCTTTTATGTTACAAACACATTTTTTCAGCTCGATTGGTATGATATACTTTCTAGTTCAAAAAAATAGTATATTTCGTCCTTTATTCATACATCCCCAAATTACTCATAGCTCGATTATAGTGACAAGAGTTAATTCTATCTATTAACACATAGTTTGAATAAACATTTTTTAATAAGCTCGAATATAAAATATAGGTACTTTATAGATAACAAGTTTTTCAGGTACATTACAGATAACAAGTCTTTCAGGTACTCCTAAAACAACAAATCCTTCAGTTCAGCTGTCTTCAGTGATGTTTTACAATAAGAATTAGAAAATGCTGAGCATCCTCCTTCCTCTGAGTTTGGTTAAAGTTTAGACATGGAGCCGAACTTCAAATGGAAACTATAGAAGAAAAGAAGTTAGTGCTTGAACCAACTCTTCAAACATAAGGTCTTCTTATAACAAATAAACGATGATGGTGTAGAAGCAGCCTTCCAACCTCCGTCTCCCTTCTCTACTACCACCATTGCCTCCTCTATAACCACCACCATCAAAAAGTTGGTAGAGATAAAAAAGGCTCTACCTTAGAATCCAATCCTACTCAAGATATCGGCGATACTGCATCATAGCTATACTGGCCCCCACATATGTCTCCTCAACCTTGTCCTCCGCAAGGATATGGATACACCTCCAACATTGCTCGCCTGTCAAGACAATGTAATAAAATCTCCACATAGAGTAAAAAATTTCTTCAGCTTCAGCCGATTCTTCTTCAGGCAAACCCTGATAGTTCGGAGGAACAGGAATGGGGGTTGGCTTATTCAATGATTGGTCACCGAAGTATCTCAACTTAAATATTTTTGCATCTCCGCAGAAACTCTCTTCATAAACCATTCTCTGGGTCTTCACCATTATCAATTTAGACTTCCAGAGAATTTTTTAACAAATAGCGTGCTTTGCCAAAATTCTCTGTACAGGTACTACTTATATAACCCTCATTTTAATTCGTAGGGATGTTTCCAAAGTAATCGTTAATCAATACAGTGCCACTCTCAAAACCCCAAGCGTTGCGTACATCAATATTTTCATGATCATTCAATGCAGATACATCTATCCATAAAAAAGAATAACCATTTTCCATACCAGTTAAATCAACATTAACTACATCATACCTTTTCAACTTCCAACCACATACTACCAGATTATTTCTTAACCAAAGCCACTCGTGACTTCAGTTGTGAGGGGGCGATTGTAGGGATCTATCCCTCGACCTAACCTAATTCAAACTACATTCAATTCGAACTACCTCCATATCAGACCCACACATTTTAAACGTAACATGAACAATCAGCATTGACACCTATACCACGAACTGATAAAGAATGTGGATCGAGCACATCAGAAAAGCATGAACATGTCAAAGATACATGTCTCTCACATACTCAATTGTTACTCAGTCAACTACCACTTCCCATATTGTTCAGAGAACGTGCTTCAGTATGATAACGAACTGTGGGCAAGGCCTATATAAAGAAAAAGTTCTAAAAAAGACAAGGACCAGAAAGATATACGATAAATATTTAAAAGACCAGATTTTCTATATTCTCAAACACCAAATTTCTTATTTACAAGATCAAGTATTTATAGTTCAAAAGATCACTTGTAATAAGATATCGGCCTCAAGCAATAAAAGTTACTATTACTAAAACCCTCAACTCGAGAGGTCATGGTTTTTTTACCTATTCAAAGGTTTTCTACGCTAAATCACATGTGTCATTTCTTGGTTTATATTAGTTTTTGTCACAAGAATATTGGTGTAAGAGCTAATTCTGAGCCATTTCAAGCTTACCAAAATTAGGCCATTACACACTCGAAGCAGTTTTTGGCTACCCACTAGGTTACATCTACGGCACCGACTAGGAGCCTACTCCCCTAGGGTTTTGGCTTTGAGAGGGGAAAAAATATAGGAGATCCTCCTACTTATATTATATATAGAGAGAGATGATCTTTTACCCTTATTTAACATGTTAGTTTATGCTCTTAACGAAATTAAGTTTTGTGTCCATTAATCTTCTATCGCTTTAGTCTTTAGATTATTGGTTCATAACACATTATTAGCGTCATGTCTCCACCGATGAGCTTTTGATCCTTCATAGTAGATCTTTTGCTTGAAAATTAGTGTCTTCCTTTATTTTATAGCTTAGATTCAAGGTATGACTAGAGCCACTAATTTTTATTTATTATTATTTTTTTTTTTGCAGAGGGTAAGCTAGGGTTGAAAGCAGCCCACTGCTAAATAACAGACTAAAATGAAATACAAAGTCCAAAAGAGATGGGGACAAACCTACATGCAGGCCCCCTAAAAGAAAGGCAAATAAGAATATACAAACTCTAAGATCTAACATAGACATGACCAAACCCATCTCTATCCATAATAACATTTAGATCATTAGGGAACTCATTAGATGTAAAGATTACTTCACCCAAAATTGTTTGGTGTGACGCCATATGGTCAGCTCCTTCATTCATCTCACGGTAAATGTGCTTAAATCCAAGGAATTCAAGATTTTTAATCTGTCTTTTTATATTATCCAATAGTTCCCTACATTTCCAAGGAGGCTTCACCACAAGCCACTCATTTTCTATATTTATATTATCACCTTTGTATGCATGTTTTAGTTAGATCTACTTGCTTGATCACTATATTATTGGTTAGATCTCTAAGTTTTGATCACTATTTTTGCATGATTGATCTTTACAGATTTTTGGAGAGTTTCAGTTCTCAAACTATCTCTACCAAAAACTAGCTATGGTAACATAATAAGCGTGGTTAGCAGTAAGATTCATGTTTTCATCACAATTTGTGCAGTATGTTGATGTTTTGCAAAATTTGGGGAGTTTTTGATTTCTTGTTTTCTCTGCCAAAACCTTACTTTTGTAGATAATTATGCATGTAGAGATTAGATCTAGTGTTCTTGATTTCTATTATGCATATACTTGAGCATGTTGGCTGTAGATCGTGTAATAGGATGATTGGTTTTGCAATATTTATCTTGCTAGATGCATGCATGTTGTAAGGTTTTTCATATTTTCACCATATATGTGATGAATTTGATGCTCTTTTCCAATTATATAAGGGTTTTTCTTATCAAATTCATAGTAGATCTCCTGTTTTAATCCTACAAAACTATAATTCATTAACATTTTTATCATATTCTACGCGTTTCCGTAAAACCCTAATTTTGATATTTTTAGGTTTCAATTATGGATTATAATTAATGAGATTTTATATCCTAAAACTTGGGAGATGATAGACTTTTTAAGTCTAACTAATTCTAGCTGTTATATTTACTACATACAATATTTCTTATTTCTTATTTTTTATTTCATAGTGCGAAATGTCCTATATATGAGACACCTTATTTTGAAAGCCCGAAGTCATATCTATTTTTTATTATTGGTAAACCATATATATATCTTAATCAAAAGGCGTTAAAAAAGTGGTTTTATCTCCCGTAAGGAGAGCCTTGAGCCAGCCAGGGGGAGAACCACACAAGGTCATACAAAAATTGTCACCCATGGGCCTAGTGGCGATTGCATGGGCAATTGAGTTCGTGTTACGCGACGCATAAGCATTACAAATATCGATAAAATAACTAAATATTGCCATCCAATCCTGGAGTATGGCCTTTGTAGTCCAGGACACATCAGCATAACCATTTCCACAAAATAAGCTAATCGCTTCGGCATTAGTTTCAGTATTCACACGTTGTATACCTCGCTTCCTTGCCCAGAAAATGTCTTCTATCACTGCTAACGCTTTGCCCTCTTCAGCAGACGCAAATTTGCAAGTAGAACCTCGGGCTGCACCAAAAACATTAAGGTTATCCCGAATGACTAAACCAAGACCATTAAATACTTTATCTTTACTAAAAGGGGCATCAACATCAATTTTCTCCCATCCAATGAATGGGATACGCCAAGGGACCTTGATAGAAGACCGCTCAACCAGCTGGTAGGTACATTAAAAATTATTTTATTGATGACGGCTGAAATGTATAAAGGATGTCGAATTATATTCTAAAAAATGGGGTCACAGCGTGCCTTCCATATCATCCAAGAAAGGGAGAAGGTCACAATGGTCCAGAGATCTCTATTAATAGGCCAGTCCAGGGGAGTGAGACCCACAGGGAGATCCAATCCTGAACAGAGAGCTGGGAGAAGCAATGGAGCAATCCCCTGAAGGCCATGCCAAACCAAACCGCACGCGTAAAGGGACAGCAAAGGAAAAGATGGTGCAAAGTTTCCGAGGGGGCCTTACACAAACGGCAGAAGGAATCAGAAAGGGTCAGGCAGCCCGCCAACTTGGCTCTATACGAGACCATATCCCGGAGGGATTCCATGCAAATATCTGTACCTCGAGAGTTTCTTTATTATGCCAAAGTTTGAGCAGGAGCTGTGGGAGCCACTGTAAAACCTCCATGAGGGGCCCGACATAAGTACCCGATAAGCTGATTTAATTAAAAATTTCCCATCTTTGGAAGGACCTTACTTGAGATTATCAATACCACCCAAACGGGGAAGGATAATAGGGGAGATAAGGTCAATTGAGTCATCATCACACTACTAATAGAGTTCCCCAAGTCTCCAGGAGTGATGTTGGGGGTCAATAAAGTGACTCACCAATTGGGGTTGCACAACATTTGGGCTGTCTGCCCGAGGGGACGACTTCCTCTCCATAGCCGAGGGGAGCCAATTGTTGTGCCAGAAATTAATAAGGTTCTCAGAATGAACCTACCTACACGAGTTGGCCTAGATCGTAGTGATAACGGACTGGACACTCCGTCACGTCTACGAGGTATTAGCTTTCTTCATGGCCTGGAGGATGTTGTACTCAGGGAAATATTTAGCTTTGAGGACATGACCCCACAGCTCATGAGGATTTTGATGAAGGTGCCAGACTAGTTTGGATAGGTGAGCTTTGTTCGTGTCCCCCGCTTCGCAAATACCCAGGCCCCCTTCCCTTTTTGGCTGACAAACCTCTTTGCATTTTTTCTGGTATAGGGGCTTACCATTGTCCTCCCATTTACCCCACCAGAAGTCACATTAAAGTCCATTGATGGTGTTACAAGTAGATTGGGGTACGGCAGAATAGTACATCTGATACGTTGGGATCGCTGAAGTGACTGATTTAATCAAGACAGTACAACCGGCCTGGGAAATGAGTTTTCCCCGCCAGGACTGTGAACGATTATAAATCCTTTCCTCAATACGTTGGAATGTCTAAGCTTTAGAGTGGTTAAAAAATAGATTAGTCCCTAGGTACCATTCATTAGGCTGACTTTGAGGAGCCGAGTAATGAAACAACCCAGGCGTGAGGGAGGTTTTACTAAAGAAAATGCCCGATTTGGAAAAATTGAGTTGTTGACCAGTCGCGGCACAAAAGCTATCCAGAATAGTTTTCATCCTATGAGCTTCATCAAGGTCGGCGCATCCAAAAATGAGACAGTCGTCCGCAAATAATAAATTGGAGATAAGGGGTGTTCTCCGAGATACTTTAATACCATGGATCTTATTCACCACCTCCTTCACCCCCAATACTCTATAGAGTCCTTTTATCAAGATAATAAAGATAAAGGGGGAGAGAGGGTTCCTTTGCGGGAGGCCCCTAGTGGGGGTGAGAAATCCATGGGAAGAACCATTGAGGAGAATGGAGTAACATACCGTAGAAATACATTGTTCAATCCAGTGACACCATTTTGGATCAAAGCCCAGTGTCGTCATGGTTTTGATCAGCGTGCTCTATTCAATGTCATAGGCTTTAGACATATCAAGTTTGACTCCCATCAAGCTAGAGTGACCTTTCTTCCTTTTCATCGCATGAATGAGTTTATGTACCACTAGCACATTATCAAATATTTGGTATCCACTGACGAAAGCTCCCTGGAACAGGGAAATAATTTTTGCCAAGAAAGGGTTTAAGCGTGTAGAAAGAATCTTGGAGATAATCTTATAAGTCACATTGCACAAGCTAATCGGGCAGAAATTACTAGGTCGTTCCTTAGAGGAGTTCTTCGGGATCACCACCACATGTGTAACATTGATATATTTGGGCATAAACCCCGAGGTGAAAAAACTAGTGACCAGATTACAGATATTAAGACCAACCACATCCCAGGATTTCTAGAAGAAAATCGCGGGGAAACCGTATAGACCTGGAGCTTTATGAGGCCCAATGTTGTTGAGGGCTGCTAGAATCTCTTTCGGGGTTACCTCCGACAGTAGAGCCTGATTATCATCCGCCGTAATGCACGGCCTAAAATGAGCAAGGAACTTCGAGATGCCAGTCTGGTCAGAAGTTTTGAAATTACTAGCCATGTCCCTCAGAAAAATTTGTCCGATCTCCATCGGCCCCGACGTCCAGTCACCATTCTCCCGCTTATGCCAATCAATTGAATTCTATTTTCATTGAGAGAAGATTTGCATATGGAAGAATTTTGTATTCCGATCCCCTTCCGTCAGCCAGTTGACATAAGATTTTTGGCGCTAGAACATCTCTTCCCTAGCTAGTAACTCGCCAAGAATCCTCAAGAGCTCCAACTCCCATTGAGAATTTGCCTCACAAAATGGAAGGGCATGAATGTCATTAATATCATCTTTGATCACTAGAATTCGGCTGGGAAAATGTCTAAATTTTTTCCTATTCCAGGACCTGAGACCCGCTTTATTATTTAATAATTTTCCTTCAACTATTTGGGCTGGGGAACCTAGTTCTGAGGCTTGCTAGAGGTTCTGAATCAAATGAGGGAACTTGGGTTCTCTAGTCCACATGGTTTGGAAACGAAAATATTTGCCGAGAGTCAAAAATTGTGGAGTTGTATCAATGCATAAAGGAGTATGGTTCAAACCAAGGGCGGGTAGATGAAACATCTTAACCATTGGAAAGATGAATATCCAATCCGTATTAGCTAGACTACAATCAAGTATGTCCCTGATATTTGCCCATCCACGGTGTTTGTTATTCCATGTGAAAGGGTTGCCCATAAACCTAAGGTCGATGAGGCCCGCTTGTTGAGTAACCTTGGCATAGGCACTTTTAGCAGCTTTATAAGGTTTTTCCCCCATTTATCAGCCTGGTCAAACACAGTATTAAAATCCCCTATGATTATCCATGGGCCAGTATACCCATTGGCTGTGGTTTCCAAAAGCCTCCAACTCTCATTCCGGTCCTGCTGATAAGGACTACCGTAGAAGAACGAAATCATCCAAGGATTTTCGGCCGGATCTCAATTCCCAATAACATTAATAATATATTTATTATAGAAGATCACATCAATATTAATATTAGCCTTCCATTGAACATAAATACCGCCGGCGTGTCCATGAACTCTAGAGGCTAGAATATCCACCCAATGAGGGCATTTCTGTGGAGGATCGTTTGGTTTCAGCAAGAAAGATAATATCTCCTTGCGAAGATCGGATAAGCTCATGAAGATAACGAATTGCCACCTTTCGACCCAAACCTCGTAAAATCCAAGCAATAAGTATCATAATGGCCCGGGTGGTCACCGCGGAGCCTCCCGAGCCCTAGCATAATGTCCAAACAAGCGATATCTGAGTCAAATTTGTAAAATAGAGAAAGAAGAAGGATTACGCACATAGAGTGTGAAAGTTTACAGAAACTGGCATGGTGGGACTGGGATAGTATAGTCAACTCTGTAACTCGCGTTTTAGCCCACATATGTCGACGGACCACCCGTGACAAAGTCTGAGGATAACACGAAGATGGAGGAAAAAACTGTCATGGCTGGCACAGCTCTTGGGACCAAGGATCCCTAGTAGAGGAACTCATAGTACCAACTGAGCTATCCGGTTGCCACAAGGACTAGGAAAATGATGGTACAATCTAGAACTCCCCGGAGCTACTAAGGATATATAACAGCTGGTTCCCCCTAGAGTTAGAATCCTGCCCATCCCCCTGTACCGGGTTACCCCCACCCCCACCCCCATAATTACAAAGACCCCAGAACTGTTCATCCTCACCGCGGCCCTGATGCCCCGGTGTATCAACGACAACCTAAAAAGCTTAAGCTCCTCCTCAACAATCAAATAATCCATTTGCCCCCCCCTCCTCGACCAGGCCCTCTAATGTATCCTGACCCTCCGCCTCCGTCTAATGCGAAGGTTGTCCAGTACCTGTGAAGCCCAAAGCCACGTCAAGGTTGCCTCTATAAACCCCAAAAACATTTCCCCCCCGAGTACCCCCCCCCCCCCAGGCAGTAATACTCTTCTGACTTCCGTCCTAATCGGTCAAACCCATAGGTGTCCCTGGAAACCCAGAGTACCAGCGCCCCATTCTAACCGAGTACTTCCCTTTATCCGTACGTCTGTGCAGGTTCACGTCAGGGGGAGGGAGGGAGGCAGTTGTCCCTGATCCCCGCCCTCCTCCGCATCTAAAGGCTGAGCTCGCAGAGGAGCAGGAGCAGGAGCCTCTCTCTCCCCACTCGGATTCTGTATTGTCGTGGCTCCCGGAGTTTGACTTCACCCCGCTTTTCCCAGACTATCCTCTTCAAGTATCACAAAACAAGTCGATAAGTGATGGCACATCTTAAAATAGAGATTACAGAGATTAACCGAGGCCCTTTCATATTTGGTCACAATCAAAAGCAGCTTACTGGCCAGGTCAGCCCAGACCGCCGGCGGGAACACCCTATAAATGTCCATTACCACCCGGGTGCGATAGCCATTCTTCGTCACTCACCAATTGTCCACGTTGGGTTCGGTGGCCAGAACTCGGCAAAGACTTTACCCAAATTTATACATGAAATCCGGCGTACCAAAAAACGGGTAGGATATCTCAAATTTTACCCAGAAGGGGATAAGTTTAAAGATCAGGGGTTTAATCGTTGTGCGTGCTTCATACGGTAATAGAATCAGCGTATGGTCATACGGGTTCCAAGGTTGATGAATCAAAACATTATTAAGGTCATAGGCATTTCTAAATTTAAACAGAAAATACGTCTTACCCGCCACCTTTCGTTCAAACACTTGTAGAGTCTTTGAAGTCTCCATATTCCAAAAACTTATGAGGGTAGACACTATTTTTGTAAAGTCGCGTCCCGTCTCAAAAGACATCGTACCAATCAACGCATGACGCCATCGAGATTCCTCCGCCGTAATCCTTTCCGGGGCCAGATGAACCACCGCAGCTCCCCGTGGTTTTGTAACCATCATTCATTCCATGCTCCTTACGAACTCTTGAGTTACAGAGAAGGATGTCATTTCATACACAGATCACCACCGTTCACTAAACTCGTATCCCAAAACTAGAAAACAAAACCAGACCAAAGCCCCACCTTCCAAACACAAACCATAACCCAAAACCCACCTTAAGAACAAACCCTCGCAGGAAAACTCCACTTTAGACGGAGAAAGTGGGAGAAGCAAATCAAACCTGACCACATGCAAATAAACAGGGAGACGAGATTGAGATATTTATCAACTCGCCCTGCTCCCAATCTTAAAACCTAACCATACCTTCCACTATTTCACTGTTCTCCTTAATCATAAGTAGTTGTATCAGTAATAGGAAAACGTTCCCCCTCAAACCATTTGACAGATCGCAAGAGAGAGAGAAAAAAAAAAACAAAAAGTTACACATCTGGCTTGGTGAGGCCACCAATTCCAATCCAGACCCACAAAAACAAAAACAAAAAGGGCCTTTAAAACAAAACCAGCCCACAAACCACTCCTCAGTCCCACACCAATAGTATCATGTCCACCCACCCAGACGTACAGTCCAGTCCAGCGTAACAGTATCAGTCCACACCTTCTTTCTTCTTCTTTTTTTCTTTGTGACGAGTCTGTCCCTCAAACCCTCGGTCCGCTGCTCCGATCCATCCGCTTTAGGCGATCTTCCTCTTTATCATCCCAATCACTGACGAACCGCCAGAAACCCCAAACGTTCTCACCTGCAAGCGCA
The DNA here is from genome assembly GCA_014058105.1 of Kingdonia uniflora. Taxonomy (NCBI): domain Eukaryota; kingdom Viridiplantae; phylum Streptophyta; class Magnoliopsida; order Ranunculales; family Circaeasteraceae; genus Kingdonia; species Kingdonia uniflora. The sequence goes on from JACGCM010001702.1 coordinate 69,082, forward strand.
CAAAACAAAAGCACGACAAAAATCATAAAAATGAGAAAAAGGGATTAAATCAGAAAGAACATAGAAAATCAAAAACAGGGTAAAGGAACGAGAGCTCGAAAAACCAGATCCACCCAAAAACACCAAGCAATTAAACTCCCATAAACAAGCCCAACCGATCGAAAGGGGACGATCTCCAGAACTTGGCCCTTAGAGCCCACTCGTTACAAGGAGATCACACTCCAAAACACACACATCACCAAAGAGAGGGGGTGAGATAATGCATTTAAACAATTGGGAAGGAGATGGAGCGTAGATGCCGGTGATGAGATAAGGCCAAACAACCCAAACCCTAACCTCTCTCCCTTACTTTTCAAATCGGACCTTCTCTCTCTAGAAGCCGTATCTATTTAGGGCACACACATATAGACCCCCGAATGTTACATTTTATTTTCGCTAACCAAGTTTCGATTTTTGGACATACCCTAAAGGTGAGACCACCCATTAGTTGACCTCTCGGTCCTAATGTGTACGAGGACCAAACGGCATAACCTATGGTTGAGCTTGCTCGAGACCGTGAGTCTAACCACTCGGCTCCACATATGTGCTACTGCCCGAAGCTACTTACATACCCGTAATCGACCTCAGGCATGAGCTCGAAGCTCGAAGCTCGAAGCTCTAAGCCTCGACCGAACCTTTGGATGCTTAAGACCCGAGCCCAAAAATTGCAGCAGGCCAAATTCTAAAGCTTATAGGACCAAGCCTGAAGCTCGCTGCTGACTCTAGTCCACAGCTCGATAGGCCCAAGTTTGAAGCTTGCATGCCCAAGCCCCACTCGATGAAAGTCAGAGCCCGCCGCTCACAGCAGGTTTGAGCCCGAAACTCGTGAGGCCCGTGCCCAAAACTCGTAGCCTCAAGCCTGCTCTATAGTAGGCCTGAGCCCGCATTTCCATATGCCCGAGCACCCACTGTTATTGCAAGTCCAGGCCTGAAGCCGACCGAGCCAGTCAACTCGTTGAATTTGGTTAAGTCCCGTAGACCCAACTATGCCAAATCAGTCAGACCTAACTAGGTCTAGGTCCCAAGCAGATCAAGTCAAGTATGATCCAACCTAGTCGAGGCCCGCAGTTCTCAACCCGTGTCTACGAGTGACGTGTTCAGCATGATCCAAATACCGTGTTTAGGCCCGATCCAGATCTGACCCGAATCAGGTCCAGACCCGTAGTCGGACCTGATCCAGGCCGGATACTGGTCCAGATCCACCCGAAGTTCGCCGAATACGTAGAAAAACGAAATAAAATCTGTGTCCCATCTGACCTGACCCAATGTCGAGTCCGAACCGACTCAAGGGCTTACCAAAGCTTAGTTTCAATCTTGAAGCTCGAACCTTGTAGCTCATAGGTAAAACCTGAGCAAGCAAACTCAGACCTAAGCCCAAGCCCTCTAGCTCTTGGACCCTGAACTCAGTCGATGCCAACTAAGCCCAAAGTCCAAACTCGCAGCCTCGAGAGCTCCAGACGAGTGTAAAAACCCGACCGACTTTAGAGGACATTGGTGTCCATAGGAGTCAGACACAATGCTAATGCTTGTGTGATGAACCCAAACAAGAGCCGAATAGCCATACAGTGGTTGCCTGCTAGAAACATGTGTTACACTTGTGGTTCAAGTAAGTTAATCGTGGACTCAGATATTTAGCGCCTTCAACTTATTTGATTGTATTGGATATTGTCTCAACTTTGCTTGCTCTCTACCTGGCGAGCATATCACTAATTAAAATCCTTGTAAACCTCTTAGATCAAGTCAGCGAGCTTAAGGCGAATAGTGAATAGTATCCCCGTCCCAAACCGAGTCAATAAAGGCTCTTATACGCTTGAGCTGTGCCTTCCAGCACGCCCTCTTATATACATGACATGCCTGAAGCATTCTTGGGAATATTGTATTTGCCTAAATCGCAGATTTTTGCTAAAATTATATGTTTTGTACTGTTTACCAGAAAAAATTAGAGTTGTCTACCTTATTATCCCTCATATTTTATAAATCAACTTGCATATATTAGTTTTAAACACCGTAGTATTTTGGAAAACTTTAGTAGATATACAAACTGCTAGACTTAGATGGATTTGATATACATAGCCCGCGTAACTTCTGGGCTACCCCTAATCATCTAACCTCAACCTATCCTTGTATGATTAAGCAACATTAGATGTAGTTCTAATGATGAAAAATTGATAACTGGACTAGATATGAAACTTACATTCCCAGAAGTGAATATTAGCTATATTCCTTCAAAAATTATGTATTATTTTTTGCAGCATGAATTTTCCATGTTTATCTCTCCCTGCTTATATATTACAATTCCTCAGAATTTGGCAGAAAATTAAAACAGGGGGAGAGATGCATGTGTTATATTTTTTTTTATGACCCATCCTACTTCTGAATTATATTATATACTTGTGTATTGATGAACTCGTTTATTTCATTGCATCATAGAATTAAACTCTTATGTATCTAACCCCACTTTGCATATCCTCTAGATGTCGCAAAGGCCAAATTTCATATTCTCTTTGCTTAGTCATTACAGAGACAACTATATCTGTTAATGTTGAGAGTTATCTCACTCGGTACAATCTCGAATAAAAAAATAAGGCCAAGACTCTGCTCATGATACATTACTATCTTCCACAACACACGAGAGCCATATATTTTATGGAGTCAGCTTGGCTGTAGATTCAGACACCAGAAGTTATACGCACTTCAATCGGATAGGGTAAAGCGGTTGCATCAGTTGATGATTGACTTTTAAGATGTGATCACCTATAGCTCTGACGTCTACCACATCTGAGAATATGTGGAGAACTAGTAACAAAATCAGCAAAGATTGGGAAAATGCTTACAATGTTTCTTACAACAACCTGGACTTGAAATAGTAGTGCATCATTTGAGGTTTCACTGAACATTCAAATCGGATTATTAAGTAGTCTGCCTAAAGAAGAACATGTTATTGTTCTAGAACCATGATAACATGCCCACCAGAAATTGGGTGCATCAAAAGGGCTTAATGATCTATAAGCATTGGGATGATGATTTATGGCGTGGAGTGGTTCATTTAGTAATATTGATGTCACCACTAGTTTTTTTAGTACTTTACTAGTACTACCCGTGGCTCGCCACGGTCCACGGTGAATACGTCGACGCGCCTTCGGCGCTATATTTGATGCGTAGAGATATGTTCGTCTGACAATGCAACAAGTATGTTAACATGCCTTCGGTGCTATGATTAAAGAACCTATGTTTTTCGTACTTTTAGCGCTTCATTTAAAGGCTTAAAGAGTATGCGCCATTAACCATACATTTGCAGAGTTTCATAACATCGTTAATATCAGTTAAACGCATTAACCATATTCTTATATAATACGCTATTGTTGGCAGCTCGCAGCATAACATCTTTTGATATCAGTTGCTCCACTCCTAATTGCTCTTTTTAGAGTAAAACTACCATAAAGTTTTTCAATTCATCAAAGGTTTCATAAACTGGTAACACATATCTCTAAATGACTTCATCATTCGGCCAAAACGTCATATAAAATTATGACTTCCATGAGTTCCCTTCCAAAGATAAAATAAAGAAACAAACAATTATGTGTGAATCTGTTAACACACATTTTTAATATTATAATACACCAAGAGACATGTTTAATTTCCACAAATCACATAAACCTATACAAGCCCTCATTACTGTCATTGCAAATTTTATACCTCCTCCATGGTAAAATAAAATAAAATTGATCCATCAATGGCATTTTATTAAAGGAAATCCTAACAATGTCCCATTACAACATTGACTCCTTTAACACCATTATAAACCCCAGTCTCTCTTTCATTATGCACGGAGTCTTTCCATCTGCAAAAAAAATAAAATAACGTAAAGGAATAAAAAGGTGAAAAACTCTAGATTGCTATCATCATATGCAAAACTTACTAATTATAAACCCTAGTCTCCCTTTCTTAAAGTGTTTTTTTTGAAACAATAACTTTTTTCCTTCACTGGGACAAAGTAAATACCAATCCATTACAGATTCCTTTAATAAATGCGAAAAGATTTACAATGTGGAAAATATCAATCATAGGTGCACACTAATTCCCAAATAACCCTAGAAAATACAAAGGAAGACAAAAATAATAATAGAATGAGAATGAATGACTTCTGTCCCCAACACATCATCGAAAAGCAACACATATAGATGAAACAATAAAAGATACTTCCACCATCAACTATGCACCCCATATACCTATTGTATTGCATATTTCATCAGAATTACCATAAGTAATTCAGGCACAATCCAAATCATACAAAAATTGGAGAATTGTTGCTGTTAAGTTTGACACAGCTAACTGGAACTTTTCTCTAGTTTAACAGATAAGATAGATATGCAGAGGTGAGAAAGACAGAGAGAATAACACATAGTAGAGCAGACAATATAAAAGCTAAAATTCCAACCCCAAAACGCTTAAAAAAGGAAAAATAATAGTACTTCCCCTTGTCTATGAGATTAATTTTGTTAGAGAAATATGTTTTTAGATCATCCTTGTAATGTTGCATTAACCTTTGAGTTATCACCTACAGTTTTTGGAGCATGAGCTCTTGCTATGTATTGTCTCCGGGATCCTTCCTTTTTATTCCAAATATCTTCGAAGTTGAAGCTGTAGGTAGAGAGATGCACTTATGCTGCATATATAACTCAAAGGTGCTAAACAACAAAGTTAACCACCTGGAACCACGCATTAACGAAGTTAGCTTGGGCTCCTCTATTGGATGGATGGAATTCAACAATGGAAGGTGCGTTTGTAGGTGTGCCCATGCTAACATTTCCTATACTTTTCGACCAAGTCCCGAATGCCAAACAAATTGTGGATGAGTGGAAAAATTGGGGTGAGGGTTAAATAGTGAGGAAGCAAGGTTGTGGTGAAAAGAGAGTACATTGTAATGACTGTGCAGAGATTTATGGACTTGGATTGAGATGGAAGCAAAAAATGAGGCAAAGAGCCTCTGAACTCAAAGAAACTTGCCGACTGGCATTGGCAAATGGTGGATCTTCTGCAAGTACTCTCAATGTTTTTGTTAGATAAATATTACAAAGCCATTGCTAATTGTGATTTGTAAGTTATCACAGACAATCCATAATAAGAGTGATTTGCTTAGGAATAAATATCTGTGTTTGCTTATTATGTGACAAAATTAAATTGCCCCTTGCCAAATTATCAAATAAGATCAGTCGTTTATGGAGCAAATTTTTTGACTGCATGAGTTCAGAAGACATAATTAAGGTTGTAACTTTACAACATATCTTCAGTCTAATATCAAAACATTAGAGGCCAGGTACATGACTAGCCCATAATTTCCATACTTCCGTCCTACCTAGCTCGCACCACTGGAGCCCTATCCGTACATATGCCATATTGTATTAGGTGTAGGAGATGGTCTACAGCAACCTTTTCACATATATAAAAGAGTTGGGTTGGGATTAAAGGAACCATACATAGCTGCCAAGATCTCTATGTATATCAATGAGTCCAAGGGAAAGTCATTGTCATAATTGGTAGAATGATCATGGTATCATACTCTTAAAATTCTAAGCCAAAAAGAGCAAAACCCTACTTCATCAAACGCGTCCCTGGTCGGGTTTCCCTACCTTAAAGTCGTTAGGAAGCCTCCAAGATGCTAATTGCATGGAATAACTACTTATTCACTGTGTAAATGCAATCGAGACAAATGATGCAACCCTAACACAACAAATCTTGTGGGTCTTAAACAACACCGCGCCACTAGACGGTGATTCTAATCAGCGCTTAAATTATGGATTCCTCTGTGCCCTAATCATTTCCCGTTATTGCAACTCGATTTAGATTTTAGAGAAATTAGGGTTTTGATTTCAAATAACAGTATAGAGAGAGAGAGGAATCTAACCTTTAAAATGAAGAATTGTAGTTCTCTGTAAATTGAAGGTAAGAGAAGTGAAGGAAGAAAGATGTGAATAATGAAGACGTTTAATAATTGGTGATCTCAGTTGAGAACTTGTAAGAATTAAAGTTTGTAAGTGAGGTTGATCTAATTGGTGAAGACGAAATTAGGGTATTACCTCATTTTCGATGTCGTTGATCTTCTGTATGACGATCGCCATTGTTGAAGCTCAGAGAGTTGTTTGAGAGAGGTGATGAAGTTACAGTCCCATGTGACAGAATCGATGATGGGTTCCCATGGGACACAATGGTAAGATAAGAGATATTCGGGTGAGGGAAAACAAGATAGAGAGAAAGAGAGGCAATACTTAAATTGAGAGATGTGAAATAGAGAGTTGGGATGCAGGCTTCTCTTTTTATTGTTCGTTATTACTAAAGTACCCTTTTATTAGGTTTTGTCTAAAGTACCCTCAAGTTTGTTTAGTCTACCAAGATTAAAATTGATCTAGGCCATCCATCTCGCTTTCTTTACCAAATCTCCACAAAATAGCATTAAATCTCAGTCTCTCTTTATCTTTGAGACAATGGCAAACTTGTCTATACAGAAAACACTATTGTGTAATGTAATATAGATGTTCATTAAATAACTTTAGCATCGCATTCTTAAGTGTTAAAGTACTATTGAATAGATCTTCAAAAGTGAAACAGTACTTTGTTTCTAGTTAAAAACTATGTTTGTGGTAAACGTTTACTTCTGTTTATAGACGTACACTTCTAGCATTTAATTCCCAGAAAATTTATACATTCATTCATGTAAATAAGTGAGTATATAAATTAATTAGGAATCTTTGACTGTGTACATTTTCAGAACAACAGTTACCATAAGTAACCTTACGAGTATGGACTTGTTTGCTTATCACATGAATCTTGATAATTTAATCTTTAAAGGCTTATGTCTCATCGAAAGTGAAACTGCTCATGTGACGCTCGAAGATAAGTCTTTCTTTTCGGACTTGATCATGCATGGCTTAAGCATCACAACCATCTTTGACACAACCAGTATGGTTGAGGGCTCCGGATGAGTTACCCTTTTGCTCCCCAAAGGTACGGTCTTGTAGGTCGACAATGCCCTTTATTCTAGTTATTCCTGTAAAAACTTATTTAGTTTCAAAGATGTCCATAAAAATGGATACTACCTTGAGACCTGAAGCGATGGCAGTCAAATATTTATGCACATCACGTCTCAAGTAAAAGGTCAAAAACTAGTATTGGGGCAATGCCCAATACGCTCATCAGGTCTTTACCAGACCCATATCAGCATGATTGAAGCATATATATTATGCACATCCCTGTGTGTACTGAAAAACCTTTGTTATCTATGGCATAACCGCTCAATAATCCCGGTTGCGTCATGATGAACTAAATTATCAAGAATTTGATTAGCCATTCCCTAAAGGAATTGAATGTCAAAATTCTCAATAACGAGCCTTGCACCACATGTTACATAGAGAAACTCATTACGAGACCCAGTCAGACCAAAGTCGGGAGGATTCTAAGGATTTCCCCAATACATCTATGGAGATAAATGTGGACCTATCCATAAGACTATTGGACCATTTCGGTACTTTAAGGTCATCATCGACGCATCTTGCAGATGATCGAACATTTTCTTACTTTTAACAAGGATTGCGGCATTCTCACGGTTGCTAGCTCCAATTATAAAACTAGGGTTAAATTTCCAAAGTACTCTGCTAAGTCTATCCGACTTGACTGAGATATAGATTTTACCTTTAAGGCCTTTAATGGTTATTCTTTCTCCATGTAAATTAATGCTGAACATCTAGTACCCTATGTTCATACCTGATAGACATCTGTCGCTAGTCAAATCAAAATCCTGCTTAATTATGTATTAAAAAGGCAAGTAGGGTGTCAATCCGTTGAGAGGTACGTTATTCTAAGGTAAACTAAAATCTAGGGGAAATGAGGATTTGTTTTATTGGAAATCTTGCTTAAACTAGGTTTTGAAAACGATTATTAAATATAACTAGACCTTTGGATTTCACTCTATATTAGTATATTAGGGTTCAATTTAATAAGTTTTTGGTTCTCTCACTGAATTCTCTTTTTGGAATTGAATTCGAGGGTAGTTCTATTCTGACTTCTCCTTGAAGAACAAATTAGAGAACTTAATCCGTAAAGATATAGATTTAAGCCCTAAGTTACTGATCTATGACTTACTCTCTCACGCTAGAAACAAAAGTGATCCATAGGTCTAGAGGTCACTAAGTCATCTGAGAAATCAATCTCTTATTCAGGGCATCAAGTCCTCGCCATGTTAGAATTGTTTTCCTCCTCCCTTAACTTATTAGGTTCAAGAGAGTTAAAGTACAACTCTAAAGAGTGAACATAGACCTCTTGGTCAGACCAATTACATGCTAGAAAATCATAAATTACACCTATAGAGCTTCCTCCTTAGATATAATATGAGTGGATTAGCCCTGTAACATCTAAATAAACAAAATTAATAAAAAAAATTTAAAGTAACTATAATTAAACTTAAGATTAGAGTTATGGCGGACAAATTCAGTTCTCAAGCTCTCCAAAACCCTGCAAAATTGAAAAGTCCATTTGGAGAGTAAGAACTGATCCTTAAATAGAAAAACCCTGATGTTTAAAGTATCTTAACTACCCCTAGCCTTCTCCTGCAGTAATAGATAGGAATTCAATGTTGTTTTTCTTCCTTTTGATCACTTTGGGATGTGCACAAAAAATTTACGACTTTAGACCACCGATTGTCGGCAATCACTAGTTGTATACCTTGTGCAACATGTGGCGACCGTTAGTGGGTGGTGGCCATAGTTGCCATTCTTTTTGAGTTTTGCTTCTCTTGATTATGGATATATAAATTGACATCGATCCTTTTCTTCCCTTGTCTCAATGATGATCTTGATTTTTATGCAGTCGAACTATACCAATTTTGATAGAAACTGCTTTGCTAAACTGTTGGAACTCCTCAGTGTGGTTCATGCACCATTTTAGCTATGATTTTACCCTTTTCTTGCCAAATTGACACCAGTAGATTAAAATAACCTAAAAACGTGATAACTAGGCAATAATTAGGCAAAAATGGTCTCAGGACGGTAAAAAACACCTATATAAAGTGCTTAAATTATGTACATAAATGTGATTATCAAATATCCCCAAACTTGTCTTTTTGGTCCTCGGAGTAAAATAAAATAAATTTGCATATTTTAGCCACTTTCGCAGGTCTCGCGATTACATTCAATATATGTAATATGCCATTATTCCCCCAGGTGTCCCTGGTGGACAAGTTTTGTCTTGAGAGGGTTTTCAGTATTTTTACCCACTAAAATTGTACAACTCAGTAATTCAAATGATTGGCATTAATTATTTTGTTGTCTCAGGAACTCTGATTAACCTTAGATATGTCGTAGATGGTTCCCTAAAACGATCTTAGTTTAGTTATCAGTTTAAGAAGGCTTACCAAAATAATTAGGCAAAACTGAGGATAAAACAAACTACACTGCAATGACTTACCAATAAGACTCCCCTAAAAAGGGCTACATTTATGAGTATGTACTATTACAACTCCTAACTGTCTATTAGAAGATTATTATTCAACAACTTACTTCCTCCTTATAGAGGTATTAGTAGGAGAAGATTTTACTTCCACCATTCACTAACCTGCTTTGACTAGTTGGATTAGTAATACTTATACTTTGGCTGTCACTTTCCTTTTATAGTGATTCCCCTATATCAAATTGGTCGACAGTCCATACCAGTTGGTTCTAGGCATCAGGATTTAGTGTTCTTTCATAACCTAGATTTTAGGTTCAACCCATTATTTATTTACTTTATACTCGGATAGCTCTTCTTCTTTGATTATTTTTTTTTCCTTTTTGTATCACACTGTGTTTATTTGCTAATAAACTATTTTAGGTAGTTTGTTCGTTACTCTCTCTGAATTGGTTAAGTGTCTCTTAATAACTTCTTTGGACAAGTACCTTTACTGGTGTAAAGTGTATTTTTTTTCAAAAAATTTCTAACTCTATAATTTCAGAATATCATTAGTATCCATTATAGTATCTTATGTTTATTTTTTATTATTCAATTTTGGCATATTATTCCATCATCTCGTTAAACAATCAAAACACTGAGGATTATTTTTATTCTCCTCACTACTTAATCTAAAGGCTTAATTAGAGTTAGTGCAATTATAGACTAATTAACTCTACTTTACCAGTTATGCTGAGTGTATCGATTTTCTCTAAAAACTTGAAAATGATTCCACACCCCCATCCCCAAATTTAAACTAAACGTTATCCTCAATGTGAACATATATATATATATATATATGTGTGTGTGTGTGTGTGTGTGTGTGTGTGTGTGTGTGTGCGTGTGTGTGTGTGTGCGTATACCAGATATGTACAATACTATTGATGATGGAATAAAAATAACTGAATGCAAACAGACTCTGAGATAAATATAAATGCATGTCACTACTCATAGTCATGATCTGGGGTACCCATGCCAGCTGGCTCATCTATGTCAGTAATCTCTGGTACCTCCTCATCAAAATCTCTTATATGCTCCTCCCCTGGATCATCCATAGGCTCCTCCTCGTCATTATTATGATGGACATTTGCATTCTACACATGTAATGGACAATCGTACTCATGCTCTGGAATCTGACAGGGTGTCACCCAATTGTCTCCTCCATGAACCATCCAAACATTTTGTATACACCCAGTCAACTACTATGAAATTTCTAAAGGTTTCAAAAGAATATTACGTGTTGCTCGAACCGCTAATGGTGATATATCGAATAATAAAAGTTACAAAAGATGGAAGGTGGTGTGTAACCTCACTCCCCTTTGCCAAAGTTGAGCTAACATTTGTAAAACATTAATGAATGATACCTTCAATATCATCTATAGTATCATAGCTGGGGATATCTTGATGTAAAACGCATAGAAACGCTAATCCATGGAGTCCAATACTGGCCGTTCCTCCAAAAGCATGTATATTACCATAAAACTAATAGAGGATGGCTAACTGGTTGGTGAATAAACTTGAGATAGGGAGTCTACCCTCATCCCATGCTGTCATCTCACATAATCCATTCTCTATCAAATAGTGTTCACGGCTCATAGCCTGTCTGGGATAGACAAAATCTAGAACTAGTAGTACTCTGACGACTGCTCGTAAGAATGCTCAATCTAATATAATAGGTGCTTGAGCTTCTCAATTAAGAGTCATAACTGGTGATCAATCCACAAAAGTGATGCTCTAATTGAAATGGTTAACTGAATCTCTACAGAAGAAATTGGCCTCCGTATAAAACCTCAAACTCCATCCTCTCTGTCTAGCCTAAGTGTGTGAATCCCCAAATCTCACATCTTTGTTTTGCTGATGACCTCATTGTGTTTATGAAAGGAACTACGGAAAATGCTTTAGCTTTGACTAACGCCCTGAGAAATTTTAGCTATTTTGTTGGTCTGGAGATTAATTGTAACAAGAGAAAATTATTTTGTACCGGTTTGAGTAACTATGAGAGTGATCATATAAGTAATATTCTTGGTTTTACGAAAGGGACTCTACCTGTTAAATGTCTAGGTTTACCCCTTATTACTACTAGATTGAAAAGTTCTGACTGTATTCCTATTATTAATGCTATTTGTACTAAGATCAAAAGCTGGAAGTGTAAGCTCCTTAGCTTTGCTGGGCGACTTGTTATGATAAAGTTCGTTCTTAGTATTATGCAAGTATATTGGTCCTCTTGTTTTAGGCTTCCTGTTGCAACTACTAATTTGATTATGGATATTTGCATGAATTTTCTTTGGAATGATGGGAGAAAAGCTGCAGATCCATTCCTATCAGTTGGGAGAGGTGTTGCTACCCTTTCAAAGTGGGAGGTCTTGGGATAAGAGATAATTCTTTGAGTAATACTATTTCCATTCTAAAGCATACTTGGAAAATTATTTTACGAAAGAACTCTCAGTAGGTGGACTGAATCTATAGAAATTTGATTAAGAAAAGAAACTTTTGGTACATTAAAATCCCTAAAGATGCTTCATGGTTATGGAGTAAAATCTTGCAGAGTAGTGACATTGCTGTAGATATTGTATCTCATCTTCTTGGGAATGGAAACGATACCAAGTTTTGTTTGAGTCCTTGGCATCCCATGGGTATTGTCCAATATATTTTTGATCTATCTCTTAAGTATGATTCTACTGTTCACCTTAATGCAACAATGGATATGTTATTAATAATGGTGATTAGGTTATTCCTTTTAAGTATGAGTTCTTACTTTCAGAGATCTGAGAGGAGGCAAAGCATGTACAGATTGATGCACATGCCTCTAATGAGATTATATAGAGTATTTATACTAATAGAGATTACAATATGAAACAACTTATCAGCATATTAGGCAAACTAAGAGTACCCTCTTACCTGGACTAAGCTTTTGATGTTTTAAGGCAATATACCAAAGCTTAGCTTCATAAGCTGGATGACTTTGCATAGGCCTTGAAAACATACGACAAGTTTCTCAAATGGGGAGTAGTTAATTTGTCTATTTTTTCTTTGTATTATTTCAAAAGTGAATCTGATGAGCATCTTTTTTGTCATTGTAAGTTCTCCAATTTCATCTGGTGTGCCCTTCTTATTAAAATGGGATCCAGGCATCAGGTTGGCTCTTGGGATGATGAAATTAGGTGGTGTGCAGATCACCTCCATAACAAAGGTACTGTCTCTACATTGAGGAAATTGGTTTTCAACATCTATTATTATCATATCTGGAAGGAGAAAAATACTAGAATGTTTGAAAGTGTTGAAACCAAGACATAAGCTATTTTATACTGATGGGTTACACACCAGATTCTCTGTGGTATGTGACCCAAATTCAGGAAGTGAGACCCAAATTCTTTGTGGTTTGTGACCAAATGGAAGACTTTCCAGAAAATAGATCTCTTTTCCATGAATGGAATTTTAATCCCCACTTCAAGCACCATGCTGAGATTACTTGCACCTGGCTTAAACCACCTAATGGTACCTTTTTTCTTAACACTGATGGGTCCATCTCTTCCTAGTGGGGCAGGTATGGAGCTATTGCTAGGAACTATATGGCATTGCAAGGTCAACATGTACTGCTAGAGTCCATCCTCAAGACTTAACAGTGCATGAGCTGCAGGGAGTTATGTTTGGCCAACTACATGCTGATGAAGCCCCTGAAAATAAAGTTATCCTAAGATGTGACTTTTAATTTGTTGATGATATTAGTTTTGGGAAGTGTGAAGCACCATGGGCAACAAGGAGTTCAGTGAGACACATTCATAAGATCCTTACTGCCATTGAAGAATGGGAGGTTTATCATACTTACAAAGAAGCAAATAGAGCTCCTGACCACATTGCAAAGCTTGCCCCTGTGTGTTGAATGTTATCTCTTTTAATACTGTTTTGACAAAGATTTTGGATAAAGATGATGAAGGAAAAATCTACTTTAGGAATTTGTAATTGTAATTGTATTTGTCATTTGCATATGATGCTCAGGTTATTCATTGTAAGCCTTCCATGTGTAGATTGAGCTAGTTAGGCTAATGCCTAGATTTGTAATTCTTTTTCATTCTTTATATATACATGGGGTTAATCCCGAGCTTGCCTTTCAAAAAAAGATGAAAAACAAATCCATACATGTTATAAATTCAAACCGGGAGTTTTACGAACCTTTTGGTAATTATCCTAGCATGTGGTAGGTCAAATAGAAACTCTTAACCACGATCCAACCTCTCAAACAAGTTGTCGGTAGCCAAGCTTCTCAGAATTGAGATCTAAAATATTGGAGAAGTACAAAATCCAAAGCAGTGTATAATTTCAGCCAGAAGTTCCATGAGCCTTTTGGTGACTATCCGAGCATGTGGCCAGTCGACAAGAAACTCTTAACCATAATCCAACCTCTCAAAACGAGTTGTCGGTAGCCAAACTTCTCAGAATAGTGACCTAAACCATCATAATGGTATGAAATCTGTACCGGTATAAAAGTCAAATTGGAAATTTTGTGAACCTTCTGGTATCTATCCTAGTATATGGTCGGTCAAAAGGAAACTCTTAATCATGATCCATCCTCTCCAATGAGTTCCCGGTTGCCAAGCTTATCAGAATTATGATCTAAAGCATCGAAAATGCACAAAATTTTACCATTTTACAATTCAAACTGGGAGTACCACGAACCTTTTTTCAACTATTCAAGCATATAGCTAGTAGCCAAGCTTCTTAGAATTGTGATCTAAGCATCGGAGAGGTGCAAAATCCATACTGGTCTTAAATTAAAACTGGGAGTCTTGCGAGTCTTTTGGTAACTATCCTAGCATGTGATCGGACGAAAATAAACTATTACCCGTGATCTATCCTCTCAAGCAAGTTATTGGTAGCCAAGCTTATTAGAATTGCAATTTAAATTATCGGAGAGACACGAAATCCATACCGTTCTAAAATTTACATTGGGAGTACCACTAGCCTTTTGGCAACTATCGATGCGTGTGGCCGGTACCCAAGCTTCGGAGAATTAAAATCTAAAGCATTAGAAAGATACAAAATTCGTACCGATCTGAAATTAAAATAGGGAGTCTTGTGAGCCTTTTTGTGACTATTGTAGTGTGTGGTTGGTCAAAAAAGAAACTCTTAACCAAGATCCAATGGTAGCCAAAATTCTCACAATAGCGATAAAAAACATCGGAATGGTACAAAATCTGTACCGGCCTAAAATTCAAACTAGGTATTTTGGAACCATTTGGTAATTATTTTAGTGTGTGGGCGGAAAAAAAAAACCCTGTAACGACGATCTAACCACTCGAACGACTTGCCGGTACCCATGCTTCTCAAAATGGTGATCTAAAGCATCGGAGAGGTACAACATCTACACAGGTGAATAATTTGAACCGGGATTTCCTCGAGCCCTTTGTTAACTATTCAACCGTGTGGTCAGTTGAAAAGTAACTCTCAACCACGATCCAACCTTACAATGGAGTTGTCGATAACCAAGCTTGTTAGAATTCTGATCTAAACTATCGGAGGGGAATGAAATCATTACCGGTCTAAAATTTAAACTGGGAGTACCACGAGCCATTTGGTAGCTATCCAAACGAGTGGCAAGCCGATAAGAAACTCTTAACCATGATCCAACCTCTCAAATGAGTTGCTAAAAGCCAAGCTTCTTAGAATATCGATCTGAAGTATTAGAATGGTGCGAAATCGGTACCGGTCTAAAATTTATATCAGGAGTATTACGAACCACTTGGTAACTATCTTAGTGTATATAGAGTCGGTCAAAAATATACTCTTAACCACAACCTAGCCTATAGAACGAGTTCCTGTTAGCAAAGCTTCGTAGAATTGCGATATAAGGAATCAGAGAGGTGCTAAATCCGAACCAACATTTAATTCAAACTAAGAGTTCTATGAGTCTCTTGATAACTACCTTAACGTGTGGTCAGCAGAAAAGAAACTCTTAACCATGATCTAACCTCTTTAACGAGTTGCGGGTTGCCAAACTTCTCAGAATTGTGTTCTAAAGCATTGGAGAGGCACAAAATCCATACCAGTCTATGATTTAAATTGGGAGTACCATAAGCCTTTTAGAAACTATCCTAGCATGTTGTCGACCAATAAGATGCTCTTAACAATGATCCTGCCTCTCAAACGAGTTGTCGGTAGTCAAGCTTCTCTAAATTTAGATCTAAAGCATCGGAGAGGTGCAAAAACTAAATCAGCCTAAAATTCAAATGGGAGCTTTGAAAGCCATTTAGTAACTATCATGGTGAGTGGTCAGTCAAAAAGAAACTCTTATCCATGATCCAACCTCACAAATAGGTTGCCAGAAGCCAAGTATCTCAGAATAACGATTTAAAGCATCAGAATGGTACAAAATATGTACCGGTCTAAAATTCAAACCAAGAGTATTACAAACCTTTTTGCAACAATTCAAGCATGTGGTCAGTATAAAAAATACTTAACCAGGACCCAACCTCTCAAACGAGTTACCGATAGCCAAGCTTCTTAAAATTAAGATCAAAACCATCAGGGAGTTGTAAAATCCGAACCGATGTATAATTTAAACTAGGAGTTCCATGTACCTTTTGGTTATTATTATCCCACTGTACGGTCAGTAAAAATGAAACTCTTAACCATGATCCAACCACTCAAACAAGTTGTCAGTAGCCATGCTTATCAGAATTCTGATCTAGACCATCGGAGAGGTATAAAATCCAAAACGGTGTATAATTTAAATTGGGAACTACACGAGCCTTTTTGAAACTATCTTAGAATGTGGTTGGTCAAATAGGGAATCTTAACCATGGTAAAACCTCTCAAACGAGTTGCTGGTAGCTTCTTAGAATTATGATCTAAAGCATCGAAATAGTATAAAATCCGTACTGGTATATAATTCAAATAAGGATTTCTACGAGCCATTTTGTAACGATCCTAGCGAGTGGTCGGTAGAAAAGAAACCTTTAACCACGACCAACCTCGCAAATGTGTTCTGGTATCCATGTTTATCAAAATAGCGATCAGCGGCATCGGAATGGTGCAAAATCGATACCCATCTAAAGTCCAAATCGGGAGTTTTGCGAACCTTTTGGAAACAATTCTTGCATGTGGTTAGTTAAAAAGAAACTCTTAACCATGATCCAGCCTATCCAACGAGTTGCTGAAAGCCAACTTTCTTTGAATTGCGATATAAAGAATCGGAGAGGCACAAAATCCGAACCGGTGTTTCATTTTAATTGGAAGTTTTACGAGACTTTTTGTAATTATCCTCGCATGGGGTCAATCAAAAAGATACTCTTAATCACGATCCAACCTCTTAAATGAGTTGCTGATAGTAAAGCTTCTCAAAATTGCGATCTAAACCATCAGAAAGGTGCAAAATCTTAACCGGTGTATAATTCAAGTTGAGAGTTCCACAAGCCGTTTGGTAACTATCCTAGTATACGGTTGGCCGAAAGGAAACTCTTAACCACGATCCAACCTCTTAAACAAGTTTCCAGCTGCCAAGCTTCTTTAAATAACGATCTAAAACATTAGAATGGTGCGAAATCTGTACAAGTGTACAATTCAAACCGAGATTTCCATGAGCCTTTTGGTAACTATCCTGGTAAGTAGTCATCTGAAAAGAAACTCTTAACCATAATCCAACCTCTCAAACAAGTTACCGGCAGCCAAACTCCTCAAAATAGCGATCTAATGCATCAAAATGGTGTGAAATCTGTACAAGTGTATATTTTAAACAAGGATTTCCACGAGCCTTTTGGCAACTATCCTAGTGAGCAGTCATCGGAAAAGAAACTCTTAACCATGACCAAACCTCTCAAACAAGTTATTGCTAAGAAAGCTTCTTAAAATAGAAATTTTAAGCATCACAATGCTGTGAAATCGGTACTAGTCAAAAATTTAAAACGGGAGTTTTACGAACCATTTCGTAGCTATCCAAGTGTATGGTTGGTCAAGTTCAAGCTAGGAGTTCTATAAGCCTTTTGGTAACTATCCTAGTGAGTGGTCGATCAAGATGAAATTCTTAACCACGATCTAACCTCCGAAATGAGTTGCCAGCAGCCAAACTTCTTAGAATTGTTATCTAAAGAATTGGACTGATCTAAAATTCAAGCCGGGAGTACTACAACCCTTTAGGAAAGTATCCAAGTGTATGAACGGTAGAAAAGAAACTCTTAACCACGATCCAACCTCTCAAATGAGTTGTCGGTAGCTAAGCCTCTCATAATAGTGATCTAAAGCATTTGAATGGTGCGAATCCGTACCAGTTTACAATTCAAATCGGGAGTTTGCCGAATCTTTTGGTAACTATCCTAGTGTGTGGTCAGCCAAAAATAAACTCTTAACCACCATCCAGCCACTTGAACGAGTTTCTAGTAACTACGCTTCACGGAATAACAATCTAAAGTATCGGCGAGGTACTAATTCTGAACCGATGTATAATTTGAACCTAGAGTTTCATGAGCTTTTTGGCATCTGTCCTAGTATGAAGTTGGTTGAAAAGAAACTCTTAACCTCAACCCAACGGCACAAATGTGTTACCGGTAGCCAAGCTTCTTAGAATTCAGATATAAAGTATTAGAGAGGCATGAAATCTGTACCGGTCTAAAATTTCAGCCTGATGTACTACGAGAATTTTGGCAACTATCCAAGCATGTGGCCAGCCAAAAAAAAACTCTTAACCATGATATAACCTCACAAACAAGTTGTTGGTAACCAAGCTTCTCAGAATAGCGATTTAAAGAATCAGAATGGTGCAAAATCCATACTGTTGTACAATTCAAACTAGGAGTTTTGCAAACCTTTTGGTAACTATGCTATGGTGTGGTCGGCTAAAGAGAAACTTTTAACCAGGATCTAACCACACGAATGAGTTGTTGGTAGCCTTAATTCTTGAAATAGCAATCTAAAGATCCAGAGAGGTGCAAAATCTAAGCCAGTGTATAATTTGAACTCGAAGTTCTACGAGTCTTTTGGCCATTATTCTACTATATGTTCGGTTGAAGAGAAACTCTTAACCATAATCTAACTGCACAAATGAGTTTTTGATTGCCAAGATTCTTAGAATTTAGATCTAAAGCATCAGAGAGAGGCACAAAATCCATACCAGATTAAAATTCAAACTGGGAGTACCATGTAGCTGGCCAAAATAAAACTCTTAGCCGCGATCCGAGCTCTTAAATGAGTTGTTGATTGCAAGCTTCTTAGAATTGTGATCTAAACCATTAGGGAGGTAAAAAATCCGTACTGGTAAAAAATTCAAACCAAAATAGTACAAAATCAGTACCAGTTTTCAAATCAAATTGGGAGTTTAGTGAACCTTTTGGAAATAATTTTAGTGTACTGTTGTAGGAGCACGCTTTCGCTACCTATAAAACCACGCATAGGAGCACGCTCTCGCTACCTATAAGACTACATCTTACTCAAATATGTGCCCATTGGTCATATATAAAGAACCCCTTACTCTCTTAACGAGCTCCTTGCCTTTAAACGACAAGCCCCTACTCTCATATGAACCCTTACTCATATAACGATCCCCTACTCTCATATGAACCCTTACTCATATAACGATCCCCTACTCTCATATGACCCCTTAGCTCAAATATGATCCCCTTGCACAAATATGAGCCTTTGCTCTTATATGACAAACCACTTGCTCTCGTATGAGCCATTTACTCTTTAATGAGTCATTTGCTCGTTTATGAGCTACTAGTCACTTTTGGTTGGTCCACATGGAGGGATATTAGGAGGAACCTCCCAAGGGAAATTTGGTCATATCCTAGGTCACGTAAGACTAACTCTAGGGTTTTATCCCACTACCTATAAATAAGAGCTAAAGGCCACCCTAGAGATGTCTTTTTTGGATGGGGAATCTCCTCCTCCATCAAAGAAACACCAATAGCTTAAGTGGAAGACGAAGAAAAGGCCTTGCGAGAGTCGAGTGGTGCCCTCTTCCGGTGATACGTGTCAAGTCCAAAACTAATAATTACGTATTGTCATCCCGGAGAAGAATCGTGGGACTATAATTGGCACCGTCTGTGGGAACTTCGCCCATATCTGTCCCCATAAGGTCGCCAGAGCGACCATGACTAGATAGCCTAACGAAGAATACTTAAAAATTTGGGGGGATCCGAAAAGTTCCCTAGTATTTTTTCATATGGTCGTTAGAACGACCAATTAATTAGTCCAACAAGGATTACATAAAATTTTGGGGAGCTCTGAAAATTTCCCTAGTATTTTGTCATATGGTGGCTAGAACGACAAAGTAAGTTAGTCCAACGAGGACGACTAATTTTTTTTTTAGTGAGGTCCGAAAAGTTCCTAATAATTTTTTCATATGGTCATTACAACGTCCAATGAGGACTACTAAAAAATTATTGGTTAAAAATAGTTTGAAGTAAAAAGGTTTAATCGAAGTATAACATTTTCTTGGGCAGGGACGAATTGTCCACTTTAACTGGCCCACAACGTAACGGATATCGCTAGGGCGGGCCATGCCAAGTCAATGATTGTATAAAAAAGATGTGGGTTGTCAAGAAGAGTTGTCCCATGAGAACACATCCCATAAGGATGTATAAGTGGAGATTGCCTATTTTATTTAAGTAATTTTCTGCGTAAAATTTAAATGCAAGTTTAAGGCATTTTTCATTGAAAAACAAATTGTATACAAAGATGGGATGTCAAAAATGATTATATAAATGTTAATAACATGTGCTAATACCATGTACTCCATGTAAATATTACATATTATTCTCGTTCCCAAAGAGCACAACTACGAGCTGTCTAGCTTGAAGAGCATGTGCTCATTTACGAAGAGGTAGCCCAGGAAGAGACCCAGAAATAGTGAGTGGTGCCCTACGCTGGTGAGACATTTCAAGCCCCAAAAACAATAATAACGATTGTGGTCCACAAATATTACAAGAAAAATACGCTCGTTAATTAATGTATTGACTGCCAAATGAGACCTACACTCACATGCTCTAAAAGAACCTGGTCACAAAGAGGCCCATGTTCGTTGGGTGATAAATTGACAAAACTAAGCCATGATCATTTTGTTTTTCTCATGAGACATTTAGGGTGACGTAGTTCATCCTCGTTCCGAGCAAGAGTTGAGGGGGGCAATTATAGGAGCACGTTCCCACTACCTATAAGACCACACATAGAAACACACTCCTGCTACCTATGAGACCATGCGTTGGAGCACGCTCCCGCTACCTATGTGACCACGCCTTGCTCAAATATGTGCCCATTGTTCATATACGACGAGCACCTTGCCCTTTTAGCGAGCTCTTTACTTTTATACGGCAAACCCCTACTCTCATATGAGCCCTTGCTCTTATAACGAGCCTCAACTCTCATATGACCCCTTGCTCAAATATGAGCCCTTGCTCTTATACGATGAGCCATATGCTCTCATATGAGTCATTTACTTTTTAATGAGCCCTTTGCTCATTTATGAGCTACTAGTCACTTTTCGTTGGTCTACGTAAAGGGATATTGGTGGGAACCCTACAAGGGTAATTTGGTCATATCCTAGGTCGCGTGAGACTAACTCTAGGGTTTTATCCCACTACCTATAAATAAGAGATGAAGGCCACCCTAGAGAAGGCTTTTTTGGAGGGGAAACCTCCTCCTCCGTCAAAGAATCACCAATAAATTAAGAGGAAGAGGAAGAAGAGGCTTGGAGATAGTCGAGTGGTGCCCTCCTCCGGTGAGATGTGTCAAGACCAAAACTAATAATTTTGTATTGTCGTCCCTGAGGGGAATCTTAAGACTATAGTTGTTAGCCAAAAAGAAACTCTAAACTACAGTCCAACCACTCAAACGAGTTTCCAAAAGCCTTACTTACCGGAATAGCGATCAAAAGGATCGGAAAAGTGTAAAATCTGAATCGGTGTATAATTTGAACTGGGAATGTCACAAAAAATTTGGCAACTGTCCTAGTGTGCGGATGGTCGAAATGAAACTCTTAACCATGATCTAATTGCCCAAATGAGTTTTCGGTAGCCAAGCTTCTTAGAATTAAGATCTAAAGCATCAGAGAGGTACGAAATCTGCACCGGTCTAAAATTCAAAACGGTAGTACCACATGCATTTTAACAACTATCCAAGTGTATGGCTGGCTGAAAAGATACTCTTAGCCATGATCCATTCTCTCAAATGAATTGATGGTAGCCAAGCTTCTCAGAATAGCGATCTAAAGCATTGAAAATGTAAAAAATTTGTACCAGTGTAAAATTAAAACCAGGAGTTTTACAAGCCTTTTGGTAACTATACTAGGGTGTGGCCGGCCAAAGGGAAATTCTAAACCACAATTCAGCCACATGAACGAGTTGTCGGTGCCCTACTTCTCTGAATAGCGATCTAAAGTACCGGGGCGGTGCAAAATCTGAACCAGTGTATAGTTTGAACCTAGAGTTCCATAGTGCAGTGGCCTAACTTCGTGGGGAAGGAAGTTGACTCCTACACTACGAATATTATCTCCAATCAAAGGATGAAAGCATATAATCAGTAATAACACTAATCTACTGGCAATTTACTTGTGTGAAGGCCTAGAATGGGTCACTTCACGACCTCTGATGAGGATTTTTAAGAGTACTGATATAAAGATCGAGTAGTCGAAGTTTTGAGTACAAGGTGATTACAGGGTACTCAAAGGTAAAATTCAAGGTCGGTGGGGACAGTTTTTCTAACCTCTCTGTAATTTCTCTTCCCTCCAATTTATAGAACATAGGAAGGGCTGAGTCATCATAGGATGTCAAATTATAAGAGTATCCTCCGGACAACTAACTTGTACCCAAAGTTGGTTCTGACACCCTAAGTATTGGATCTGACACTGTAGCCGTCGTTGGTTCTGGTACTATGGTTGTTGGATCTGACACTGTAGTTATCAAGCGGTGTACTCTGCCGTTCTGTCTGGTGAGTTTGCTGTCTGACTTATTTTCCTTTGACTACGTACAATCATGGTCAAAGCCTGTTCTTAGTTGAGTGTTCGTATAGTCTCAGAGGGCTTGATTATGAGTTTATTAGGCTTCAGGTCATCAGGTAGACTTTGATGTAGCCTTTGAGTGCTCGACTGGAGCTAGAAGGCTATGAGTAGGCTACTACATTCGCCCTCTCTCAGTAGGGGCCTTGGAAACTAGTGCAGAGGGCGCGTGCTAAGAAAACGGTTGAGCTTGGGAAGGAGGAAAGCTTGACTGGGTGATTGTTACAATTCTGTGAAGGATAATTAAAGACTGTGATTAATGGGGATTATGATTAACAAGGGATTTAGCTGTATCAACCTTCAAGTATAAGTAGGGTGTTTTGAAAAAACTTCAAACATTTGCACCTTCTTCCCCGAGTAAAATGTCGGCCTCTTCTTCTCGAAGCAGTGGAAACACTCCTAACACCAAATATAAGAAAAGAATGACAGCGAGAAAGCTTCGCATCTAGGAGAAGACCCTCGAGCTGAAGCAAAGGTTCTTTGCCCGACTTGGTTGAACTAGAACAAGAAGAACCAATCGGTGGAATATCTTATGCGTACTGGTGGAGGACGCTATAATGGTTGAGCCCGATCGCCAACAACCGACTTTTCTTCCTTGAATCGATGGCTAAGGATCTTGTGGACAGGGAAGATCGTGTTGAGGATGTTGTGGCGAGGCTCTGCAAGGAATGCCCCATCTGCAAGTAGGGGCTTATTGAGTGTGGTATTGGCGTATGATTGTAGGTAGGAATGTTTGTAGTTTTCTGTTAATGTTGACTATTTCTTTTTGTTTTGGCATAAGGGCATCGCCCCAAATGAAATTGGAATTTTATGAAATGACTGTCAAATTGAAATATCGAATTGTTTGTGTGTAAGTGAGATGAACACGTAGACGATAATAATTTAGGCGCAACAACGGTACATTGAATGTCAAACTTATTTAAGAGCGACCGTTAGAAAACTGTACGCCAGGTCAAACTGTCAAACAATATGGATCGAGATGTCGAATACGTTAGAGTGTAGGTGATGATTTGCGAACAAGATCCTAAAAGGTTGATTGAAAGGCTGAACGTTGGAAGCTAAGAGGTTGATTGTGAAATGTTTACAGTTCTGAGGGAGGTAATAAAGGAGGGTAATTAAGAGGTAGTGGTGATTATGGTACAATAAATGAGTTAAATGAAGGTATAAATACGAGTTATTAGGAGTTAATTCTGTAAGTTCTTCATCTCCATCTTCTTCCTCTTTGTTACATCAAACAGCATGGAGACCACTCGTAACATTCATTTTTCAGAGAAGAATGGGACATGCCAGAGACCATCGAATAGGGCAAAAAATGGCTGAACTAAAATTGCAGTTTCTTGGCGACCAAGAGCTCGACTGGGAGATGCCAGACCTAGTCAAGCTAGAACCTGGGAGCCGATTAACGGGTAATCGTATGCATACTTATGGGGAATGCTGCACTGGAGAAGAGGACCGAAGAACGTTACCTCTTCCTGCAGAGCTTGGGCGAGCGTATTGTGGGAGAAGAGGAACGATTGCTGGAGGGCGAGCCAGGACCGGTTGCAGGAAGAGCTGCCCTATCTGCAAATAGGGGGGTTCTTCTTAAGGTGGTAGTAGGGTGATGGTGATGGGTGTATATTTTTGATTTGATTGTGTTATGTGTCTATTTTTGTTTATGTGTTTTACTGTCGAAACTTTGTAATGAAAGATTGCTTCCCAGAAAATATGTCTTGTATCGGATAAGTAAGATAGACGAGTAGACTATAGGCGTGTGACCATAACTCTGGACTCGAACATAAATAAATAATAAGGGCAACAACATGCTTCGAATGAATTATCCTCGAACAAAAATATAGTGATCAATGTTAATGTACAAGATGGTTCGAAAACATACGTGTCGAGGGTGAGAATAAAATTGAGCGGGAAGAAAAATTTCAAAAGTGAAGCTTTGACTGCAAAAATTGATAGCCAAAAACTCTGACATGGCAGAGGGTAAACTGTTCCTAGGGCAGAGTGCCCTGCAGATCATCATAATGTTTCCTTGAATTATGGGAAAAGTGGTTGACATGACGTATAGATGTGACTGGACGACTTCAGGCAGGTAGCAGTGGGTTCGACTTGGTTAATATGAAATTGTTAAATGTGTGCACGTGTGAATTCTTGAGGGTTAAAGTATCAAAACGCAACCCAGCCTAAAAGTAGGGGTAGTGTAGTAGTGGTAATGAAACCAGTTTTGGAAATCGAGGCAGTTTATTATTGAGGAAGTATTTATAGAGGCAGAAAGAAATTACTTTTCCCAATTTGCAAGAAAAAATATAGAGTCAGGAAGAGAACATACTCCATTACTGAGGAAGTTCTTGTTGAAGAGGTGAGGAAGGGTCGCCCTTTGTTATTATCTGAATCAACCATACATGCATTCATCTGAACTTCTCTGTAAATATGTTAAACGTAGTTCGCCTTTGTAGTTTTGTGTGTAGGAAATATCTTGAGGGGTAGGTGCTGTTATGGTTTTGTTGGCGAAAGCCTGGCCGCGGGAGAGGATGATCCAAATAGTTGGGGGTCTAGCCCATTAGGACTTTGAGGGTATGGAAGGTGTGACTCGTATTGGGGTTGAGTACTCGACTATGGATGTATCAGTTGGAGGGGGTAGATCAAAATAAGTTATTGACACGTAATAGTCGAATATATCAATCTAATTACGTGCCTCTTCTTCTGTAGGGTAAAATGCATACCCGTCGATCGTCGAGGCTGAGGCTGATAGACGAAAAGATCGAAGAAGATGAACCAAGTGTGTCTGGTCATGCTCCCGTGAATAAGGGTAGTAACGTAGAAGAGTTAGACATTGCGAAAGATGCCCCATTAGCCGTGGTGGTTCCTAAAATTGGGGCTTCGAGTAAGAGCCGTCGAAAGGCTAAAGTGACCGAGGAGGGGATAGGGAGATGGAGGGAGGACAGAGAAGGGGACACGAGGGTAGTGTCAAGACTTCAGGGGATGAAAGAAAAGTAGGGGAGCAGAGTGGTAATAGTGAAAGTTTGACTGACTCGGAGGAAGTTGCGGGGCCTGTCTCAGCTAAAGAGAAGCTGAGATTGGATCGTTTTGTGGTAAAGCTGTAGTTGTCAAAGGTAGGGGTGATTTTATATGCAGTGAGGTCTGGGTATACCTTCAGGTTTAAACCCTGAGTGGGTTTCATAGCATGGAGAGGCCAGATTTGGCTAGGGATGCAACTGCCCCTTTGAAAGATGGTGAAGGAGGTATTAAACTTTTGAGAAGTTGCCCAATGGCAGATGAATGGGAATTTCTATGAAATGATGAGGGTTGTCTAGGGTATGAATATAGAGCTGAGAAGTGAGGGAAGAGGCTTGATTGAGTGGTACGATATTGTATCATTTTTCTCGAGAAAAGCCAACTAGAAGGTGGACGCGTATCACATCCAATGCCACACAGATAAGCCCTGGTTGTTTGATTTGTGCTCAACGGGTAGAGGTTGGGACAAAGACTTGGTTGTGGTACGGGGTAATTATGAGAATGTCGAAGGGGATGACCCTTGTCAGTTACAATGTAGGATCTATAATCCAGGTAAGTTGATGGCCGAAGAAATTTTGATATAGTGATTGAATAGACTGATAAATATGTTTTTGTTTGTGCTGCAGTACCTAGTGGCTGATCTTTGATGAATCTGAGGAATTATATTGACGAGCTGATCAACTCGGACGAGGAGTGGGAAAACTGTCTGTTCAAGAAACTAGGTATTAAGAGGAAGAGACAGAAGAGGAAAAATTCTTTACTTCGAAATGTTCCCATTACGCCGAAGTTATCAAAGTAAAGGGGAGACGAAGGTGTTTTGAGGAGGTTTGAAGGAATGGAGAAAGTAAAATTGGCGAGGAAGGTAAATTATGTTCCCAAGGGGCGGTAGGCGCCAAGGAAGGCAGTGTCGGTGCCTGAAGTAGCTCGTGGCGCATCGAAGCAGACGCTGACGCAGTCTGACAAAGGGAAAGGTAAGGTCTTTCCCAAATCTCTGAAGGTGCAACAACCAAAGGTAACTCAGCGTAAGAGTCGTAAGGCACTGGGGGAGGATGATGCGGAGGATGTGGATGAAGAGCTAACAAAAGCCGAACTGGAGGAGCATGCTCAAGATACGACTGCTTCAATGGCAACACTGCGTACTGACCCAGACGAAGCGAGGAGGCAGATGAATAAAACTATACATTAGGTAACTATCTTTCTTTTGAAATTTTGAAAATTTTCTTAAGTGCATCATGCTTTGAAAGATACTGATGGCTCGAATATTCTAGCAGTTAGATGCTTGGGTGCATGCTTTCATCAAGGTGCAAAAGGTAACAACAAGGCAATTAAAGCAGGCGGTCGACAATCTGGAGCTTGCTCGAGGGACCGAAGTATCGCTTGTGTCTGAGATTAAAATTTTAAAGCAAGAGCAGGGGACTATCAGTGATGAATACGAGAGGAGACTAAAAGCTCGCCGTTACAATCATACGCAGGTGCTACAAGCAAAGCTTTCTGGTAAGGACAAGGCAATGAAAGAACAGCGAGAGACCTTCTAAGGGCAGTTCGATGATGAATATGAGACTAACATCAGGCTGAAGATGTTCATAGAAGAGTTAGGGTATGATCCCAAAACTTTGAAATACTTTCCCACAACCAATAATCCTATCATTGAAGATGTTATTCAGCCGAGGGGTTAGAAGTGGATATTGCTTGTGAAGCTGTGGGAGGTGGCGTGGAAGTAGCTATTACTGGGACTGGGATGGATGAAGTCACGGATGCTGCTGTATCGAATCCCTCAACTGAAGGTACTGGGGCTGTTGGAGTTGAAGAACCGGCAGGAGGAGATGATGTGGCTACTCCTATATAAGGTATTGTGCTGGTTGTCCCAAACTATTTTTTTTATCTTTCAGTTGTGTTGTAATATTTGGAGTAATGACATTTGTAGGGGCCTAACTTCTTTTAGCAGGGAAGTTGGCTCTTACAACGTGGAATCAATCTTCTATCAAAGGAATACAAGCAAATAGTCTAAAGTAAGAGCAAACTAGAGACAAATACTTGTGTAGAGGCCCGAATGTGACACTCTACAACCTCTGTTGAGGATTTTTATGAAAGATTATATTACCGATAAGTAATTCGAAGGTTTAAATACAGGGTTATACAGTGAGGTCGAAGGAAAAATGAAAGGGGTCAGAGAAGAATTTTCTAACCTCCACTTGGCTTCCCCTTTCCTCTATTTATAGAATCATAGGAAGCTGAGTCACCAAGTGTGGGTCAAGTTTACAAGAATACTATCAGGAAATCCCGACAGAGTTTGGGCGCCGGTCATGTCTGTACTATCCTTGTGATAGCTGCCGGATGTGTTTATGTACTTTAGCTCTGTGGCGCAGTGGTCAGCCTGTCACTGTAGCTGTAAACCAATCATTATGTCGGCTTGTCTGGTGAGCTGGCTGCCTGCACCGTCATATTTTGATCACGTATAGATATGGTCGGAGGGTATCTGCTACGGTGCGTTATTCTGTCCTCGAGGCTTTGCCTGGTGTGGATGCCTTGTCTTCAGGGGGTCTCTGGAAAGTCTATTTTAGGGATTGAGTATACTTTGATACATTTGAGTAGGCTACGAAGTGGGATTCGGCTGTCTAAGGCTGCAAATAGGCTACTACAGCATTTGAACAAATTTTATTTGCTTTGGACTTGGGCTGTAAACTTGTGATTCCTTTGAATTCCTGATTTAGGTTGTACTGATACTGGTTTGTGTGGAACTTGATTTGTACTGAATTGCCATACTGAATTGTAGATGTATGCTTTAAACTTGATTTAAATTGGTTTGCATTAAACTTGATTCTCTGATATATGCTGTACTAAAACTTCTTGTATGTAGTTGAGTTGTTGATGTTCCTGTATACGTGTATCTATGTTTGTTGGAAGTATAGATTGCATGTAAAAGTATCGAACCTTGAAGATCTTTGAGGTCGTGCCCCGAATGTTAGTTGAGGTATGGGCATAATACGTGGGTGATACCAAGGAATTTAATGGGCTTTGAAGGCCTGAGCCTCGTCAACGCAAAGCGTGGTCACCCCCAATGCATTCCCGAGGGTCCAGTCTGTAGACCATTCATGCCCCTCGAGTTTGATCAAAATTGGAGACTTGAATATTTTCAAGGCCATCCCCAAGTATCAATCGGGTTGAAGGGTTGACATGACACTTTGGTTAGGCCAAGAAATTTATTCGACTTCGAAGGCCTGAGCCTAGTCGAAGTAAAACTTAGTCGCCCCCAATGGATTCCCCAGGGTCTGGTTTGTTGACCATTCGTGCCCTCGAGTTTGCTCAAAATTGGAGACTTGAAGAATTTCAAGGTCGCCCCAAGTATTAGTTGGGTCGAAGGGTTGACATGATATTTAGGTTAGATCAAGAAATTTACAGGACTTCAAAGGCATGGGCCTAGTTGAGATATAACATAGTTGCCCCCAATGTATTCTTGAGGGTCCGGTCTCTTGACCATTCATGCCCCTCGAGTTTGCTCAAAATTTGGAGTCTTTAAAGATTTACTGGAAGACATGGTGCGAAGTTCTGAGGAAATAAAATTTTCATTGATTATACTGTATTTATATCAGGTGGACAAGGAGGAAGTTGTACCCTTTTATATGATACTAGTTGCATTATATTCCATGGATTAGATATAGGCTCTTCGTCTTCTGTCATCAGGTAATATAAACCCTGGTTAGTTTTGTCATACACGACCTAAGGTCCTTCCCTGGATTCGGCTAGCTTGCCAGAATTTTGAGGCTTCAAAGACTATATGACGCTTCAATGTACAAGACCTCCAATGTTTAAATTGCATGATCGAACTCTCTTGTTGTATGACTTTTGGAGAGAGAGATGATACAGGCCGAGGTTAGCGATGGCTCGGTCTCTGGTTTCGTCGATCTACAACATATTACATCTGAGTTCAAACTCATTATCTTCATCTAGGAGGTCAGGACCGGATGTGGGTACTTCAAATTAAGTGGGTAGCACTGCCTCGGCACCATAGGGTAAAAGGAAAGGTGTGCAGTCCATCGCCTTTCATAGTATTATTCAATTGGCCAAGAGGATTTGCTGTAGTTCTTAAGCCCATCGTCCTTTCTTTGTATCAGTACGCTTCTTGAGACCATCGATTATTGTTTAATTTATTGCGTCGACCTGACCATTCCCTTGGGGGTAGTAAGGTGATGAGGGGGAGAGGATGATATTGTAGTTCTTGAGGAAATTTTTGACTTTGTTCCCAACAAATTGTGGGCCATTGTCACATCGAATCATATAAGGGCATCTGAAGCGTGCAATAATGTTCTCCCATAGAAATTTGATGACTTCTTCTTCTCTGGTTCGACATAAGGGCACGGCTTCGACCCATTTGGTAAAGTAACCTATTGCTATAAGAACATTTTAGCGGTTCCCCGATGCTTTAGGAAAGCACCCACAAGGTTGATGGCCCAGTGCTTGAAAGGCCAACAGACTTGCCTGAAATGGAGGTCTCGCGAAGGGATATGGATGTCATGGGCGTGACGTTGGCATTTGTCACAGTGTTTGGCGTACTCCTCACCTTGCTTCTTTATATTGGGCCAGAATAAACCTTGAGAGATGGCTCAACGGGCCAAAGACCGATGAGCAGTGTAGCCACCGTAGGTACCTTCGTGGAGTTAAGCAAGAATTTTAGAGGCTTCATTTTGAGATATGCATTGGAGGAGGTCGCCGCTTGGGGATTTGCGAGGTAATTCGCCTTTGAGAATTGTGTATCTGCGACAGTTCTTTAATAATGACCGTTTGGCTTTGGGTTCGCCTGGTAGGGTAGAACTATTGAAGTAGGTGAGAAATAGTATTCTCTAGTCGTATGAATCGAAACTCTCACCCCTAGTATTGATGGCATTGACTTTTATCTGGTCGATACTTGGGCGTTCGAGTACTTCGATATGAAGGGTTCAAGATTAGGATTGGCCTAGCATAGCTGCTATGTAGGCGAGGTCATCTGTATATCTATTTTCTCTTCGAGGGTAGTGAGTAATAAAAGATTTTTCAAGAAAACGGTCGATGCACTGGCGGACGAGAGTAGCATACTCAGCCATGCGACCGTTGGCTTGATTTTCACCAGTGTATTATCTCTGAACAAGTTTGGAATAAGTGAAAACTGCCAGTTTGGGGACACCAAGATAGAGTGCGAGGTCGAGGCTATGGATCAAGGCTTCGTACTCAACGTCGTTGTTGGTGTAATCAAAGTTTAACTGGACTGTCTTTTCAATTTGATCATTGGTGGGTATAAGCAGGACGATACCGATCCCCGAACCGATAGGTTTAGTGGATCCATCTGGACGAGACGCCAAGTTGTGTTTGGTTTCCATGAGTCGGTTTGTACGGGCTGGTCTTTTGGTAGGTCTTCCTCGTATTCCTCCCTATCGACATCTTCGACTGGGAAGTCTACAAGTAAATCAGCAACTGCTTGGCCTTTTTGGGATACATGCTTTTCAAATATGATATCGTATTTGGCAAGATAAACGGACCACTGCTGTACCCGTCTAGATTTGTCCTTCTTACTGAGTACTTCTCTAAGGGGGTAACTTGTGATAACATGAATAGAGTGAGCATGAAAATATGGTTTGAGCTTTTGAGAAGTGTAGACAAGGGTGAGGAGAAAATGCTCAAATTTTGTGTATCTACTTTCTACAGGTGTCAGGGTTTTGCTGATAAAGTATACGGGTTTCTCGATGTTGGATACGAGCTGAATGAGGACTGAACTGATAGAAGTGTCAGTGACCGCGAGGTATAATGAAAGCATTTCACCTTCGATAGGCATACTAATGATGGGTGTTCGACCGAGGTATGTTTTAAGTTCGAGAAAAGCCTGTTCGCAGTCGGGTCTCCAATTGATCTCAGGGTTGTTTTTCTTTTTGGCCTTGTGGATGCCTTGATTGCGTAAGAGAGAGAAGAACCAAACTCAATGGTCTGTGGATTTTGAAATAAAGCGGTTTGGGGCCGCTATCTTGCCCGCTACCTTTTGGACATCTTTTTGGTTCGAGAAGAAGGCATGTCGATGAGGGCTCGAATATGAGTAGGGTCGATCTCGATACCTCGTTTACAGATGAGGTGGCCTTAAAAATTTCTGGATGAAACACCAAACTGGCATTTGTCCGGGTTGAGTTTCATGTTATATGTTCGAAGTATCGAGAAGACTTTGGTTAGGTCCTGGATGTTGGTCTATTTTTGGTGGCTCTTGCATAACATGGCGTCGATGTAAACTTCGACCATCTAGCCAAGTAAGGGTTTAAACATAGTTGCAGTAAAGGCCTTGCTCAGTAATAAAAGAAGTTTTAAGCTAATCCTCGGTGAGGAGGGGTACCTGATTGTAACCTGAAGCCGCGTCCATCATCGATAATTGCTCATGTCCAGCAGTGGCATCTAGGAGGACAAAAATGATTGGGAGGGGGAAGCTGTCCTTCAGTGTGTGTTTGTTAAGGTCTGTGAAGTCGATGTAAATTCTAATCTTACCATTCTTTTTAGGAACTGTAACAATGTTGGATATCCACTCAGCGTACTTGACTTCTATGATGAGTTCGAACTCATCCCTCATGCGACTTCGGTAGCCCCATTGAAACCTTTCAGTTTGACATTGGTGGCGGTGATAAGGTGTATTTATTTTATGGCTTGGACGGTTTGATGGAGAAGTACATCAGCTACACTTCCCGTATCGATAAGCATGGTGTGGAGGATGAGGTGTTCGGCCTTAATCATAATGACTTATGGGTCGGAATGAAGAAAACTAATATGCAACGTGTCGCATTCAATAAATAAGATACCCTCGGGTCAGGGATATTGACTTGATTTTGGGAGGAGGGCGGGTAGTTTCTCCTGGTAAGTAAGTTTGTAGTATTCTTCGACAAGCTTGCGCTTGCTTTTATAACGACCGCTGTCAATATTATTAACCTCGATGAAATAAACATGGTAGATGTGTACCTCAGCTGGGTCGGTAGCAGAGGCGTGTTGAGGTTTGAGGTACGACCCGTCAAGGTAACTAGGGAGGTCAGTAACATATTAATGAAGACGACCTGCTTTGAGGATTATTTTGAGAGAGCGCTGCAGGGTGAAGCATTTGTTGGTGTGGTGGCAGTTGTACTTATGGCCCTAGGAGTAAGGTTTGCCTTGTTTGACCTCGATGGGGAAAAAGGTACACCATATGGGGTCCACTTGAATCTGTGGTAGAAGGGTGCTGATAGGAGCATTAAGCTTGGGTAAGACCTGTTTCGGCTATTTTTTATGGGCTTCGGTAGTATCGTCAGTATGGGGGCGTTTGTAGCTCTCAGTCTCCTATGAGACAGGAACAATCAGAGGTGGTAGTTGGAATGTAATCTGTATGTTCGATTGGATATTGGAATGGAAATGCTATTATTTGAAAACTTGTTTTACTGTATCTGGTTGAAAATGTCGGCGAATGCAGATGGGTACTCTTTTAGACGCGTTTAGCACATGCATGTCTTCAAATTGTTAGTGGTATCGAGGTATAGTGATATGATCGATGGTAATGATGATCGAAGGTTATTACGGTCGAAGGTACAATGAGCTGTGGTTGTGATGATCAAGGGTTGTAATGGTCGAATGCTCGATGCTGGAGGTATGCTCGAGTAGAAGTCCTGGGGAATGATGTTTGAATCCAGGTAAAGATGAATCGGTTACGTCTAGGAAGATGGAAAGGTTGTTTGTTGACTTTTTGAGGTGGGAAATTGAAGGTCGCCATTAATTCGGCTGGGGAAGAGGGAAAGTTGAAGTGGGTTTCCAGGTATAAAATAGAGTAGGGTGGAGGGGATTTCTTCATCTTTCTTGAAACATTCTCCTCATCTTTCTCTTTAATTTGTTTTGATCAACATGGCTGAAAACGTACCCGTTCAGGAAGATCAAGCGGCAGTGAGAGTCAGGAAAGTTCAAGAAACCTTATTGGGTCTTCAACGGAGGTTCGTCATGGAGGAGGATATTGATGGCGAAATGCCAGATCTTTTTGAGGCGGAACCCGGAGCACCAATCCTTGCATCCCCTTCGCATACTGGTGGGGAATCGTACAGATGATGGGGCCATTCCCCGGCCATCGGCTGTCTCTTCTCTAAGGCTTTGCAGAGGATATAGTGGACCAGAAGGATGAAGATGCAGCGATTGTGGATGAAGAGAAGCATCCCACTAATAAATAGGGTCCTCTATCTTATGTTATCCTGCTGTTACTCTCCTTTACTCTGTCTCTTTTCTGTTTTCTTTGTACGAGGCCTGTAATGTCTTTTGTCTTTCTGAATGAAAATGGTTTCTTGAAATAACGTGCTTTGTCAAACTGTAAGTAGTAGTAATATAATATGAATTCTGGACATAGTATCTTAAGCCATTAAATTGATAGTACAACTGTCGAAGTGTATTGTTTGTGTTGTTCGAAGATGAAACTGAATTTGTTGAAGGGAAAGAAATATTTTGTCGAAGGTAAAAACATTATCTGCAAGCATGAATTTTTGAATGGTCAAAATGTATGATTGTACTCGGTCGAAGGGTCAAAGTTATCTATCTAAGGAAAGAAGAAAATGTATTCTGCTAAAATAAGGGTGGCACGAGGTTTTGAATTGAGGGATGAGTTGTATGTCGAAGGTCGATATATTAGATTTGTGTACTCGATATATTAGATTTGAGGCTATCTTATAAGGATTCTTTGAGATGTAGAATGGCCGAGTACTCGAGTTCAGGGAGTGTGTCGAAGGTTATGTTTGATTTGGCTAGTCATTCTGATAAGCCAGATACCTGGTCTGTCAGACTGGTACGTGCGCCTGGGGAAGTATGCCGAAAAGTAATCATGATGTTTTACTCGTATTACAGGGAAGGTTATGACGTGATTGTTTGGATTTAATTGTTTAGCTTCGAGTGTTGGTAAAAGGGGTTCGAGAAGCTTCAGCTTCTGTAGGCAGTTTGAGGTGAGTGTATTGCTCACACGTGGGAGATACGAGGGGTAAATTGGTCAAAACACATTATAGTTAGAAAGCCGGGCTAGTGGGGTCGTGGAAATGATAATGGTTAGAAAATTGAGGCGGTTTTGTTTTTTTGAAAGATACATAAGTGTGAGGAGAGTAATTACTATACGGTTAACTAATAAAATCATAGAGTGTGAGGAGAAGAAAACATACGCCATTTGGAATTTGGGAGTGGTTACTGCATTTGTTGTGTTGATCTTACTATTTTGAGGATAGTTCTTCTAACACAGGTAAGTCGTTTGATCTTTGCCACTTTTAATTTGTTTTCCACTCTGTCTGTGTGAGTAGGACATTCAAGGTTTAGGGTTGAGAGGCTATCTTCGAAGATAAAGGGACTCAGTGAATCTGGGTTTCGACCCATTCTGGGATTTTGGGTATTTTGGAGAAAGTATAGGGTTTTAGATTAAAGTTTTGATAAATTTCTGGAGGGGACAGATGGGATAAGGGTTATGGACGCAAAATTGTCAAATTTATCAATCTAATTGTGTGCCTCTTCTTTTGTAGGCTAAAATGCATAACCATCAAGCTTCGAGACTGAGATTGATAGATGAAGAGATAGAAGAATTCGAAGCTAGTATTTATAGTCGAGCCCCAATGGATGAGGTTAGCAATTTAGAAGTGTTAGATATGATAACCGAGGCCTCATTATCTATGGCTCTGGGGGCTGAGGAGATTCCGGTTACAAGACGTCGAAGGATGATAGTGACCAAGGATAGTGAGTAGGAGGAAACAGTATGGAGGGAGAGGGGGGGGTGTAGGGCCTTCTGGTGGTGGAGAGGGAGATAGGGTACAGAGTGACGATAGTGGTGATTCGACTGAGTCGGATAGAGTCAAAGGTGCCGTTTCGGCTAAAGATAGGATTAGGTTAGATCGGTTTGCCGCCAAATTAGAACTATCGAAGGTGGGGGTGTATCTGAATGTGGTGGGGGAAGGGTTGACCATCAAATCGGACCCCGGGAAGGGATAATGGCCTATAGAGGCCAGATTCGATTGGGAATGGAACTTCCTCTTCGAATGCTAGTTAAAGAAGTACTGAATTTTGGGGGGGTGGCCTCAGTGTAAATGAACAAGAATTTTTATGAGATGATGAGGTTTATAGAGGGGATGAATGCAAAATTGACTAGTGAGGGTCGAGGTTTGATTAAGTGGTTTGATATTATTATCTTTTACTCGAAGAAGGCGAGTCAGAACCCGGGGACCTATCACAACCAATCTCACCCAGAGAAGCCTTGGTTCTTTGATCTGTGTTCGACGGGTCGATTGTGGAATAAGGATTTATTGATAGTAAGAGGCAACTATGAGAATGTAGATAAGGATGATCCTTATAAATTGTATCATAGGGTATATAATAAAGTAAGTTTATTGTCGAAGAGATATTGTTGACGTATATCTGGAATAGGTGATAATTGTTTTCTTGTTTTGTTCTGCATGTCTGAAGAGTTCGTCGTGGAATAATATGATAAATTGTATTGATACTTTGCTCAAAGCTAGTGAAGACTGGGTAAATTTTATGTTTGACAGTCTTGGAATCAAGAGGCAAAGGAGGAAGAAGGCTGATTCCCTGCTTCAAAGCGTGCCCGTTATGCTAAAGCTGTCAAAGAGAAAAATAAGCGAAGGTGTTTCGAAGGGTAAAAAAGAAATGGGTGGGGAAGAGTTGCCAAGGAATTACCAATATGTGTCGAGATCGCAAAGGGGATCAAAGCAAACAGTGCCAGTGTTCGAAGTTGCTGGCGATGTTTTGCGGTTGAGGCCGAAGCTGGTATCAACTCAAACTGAGAAGGGAAAGGGCCGGGTGGCTCCCGAAGCCCTGAAGGTGCATCAATCGAAGGCTGGTCAGTGTAAGAGGCGTAAGGCAAAGGGAGAGGATAATACACTGGAGTAGGATGAAGAGATGACGGAGGCTAAGCGACAGGAGCAGGCTGTAGCTAAGCAGGCTTCGATGGTCGAGCTCTGCGAAGACGGACCAGACGAGGCCTCGAAGGAAATAAAGAGGAATATGTTTTAGGTAACTATATATGGCTTTCTGTTATGATATTTTGAGGTTTCTTTCAAAATTTTCAAGTTTCGAGGTGTACTGGCTGCTTGAATATTTTAGTAGATGAAGGCTTGGGTGCGAGCGTACAATAAGGCGATGAAGTCTGTAAAAGGAAAATTGTGGCAAGCAGAGGAAAATATGGATCTTTCTTGGGGAACTGAGGCGTCATTGTTGTCCAAGCTCAAGAAGTTGAAGCGAGATCTGGAGGTGCTTACTAGCTGTTATGATGAGAGGCTCGAGCTTCAGCAGTCGAGGTAGGAGCGAGAGTGGTCTGCAAAGCTTGCGGTAAGTGAGATGGAGAAAGCAGAACAGAGGGTGATCTTCTAGCGTCAGTATGATGGCGAATGTAAGGTGAATGTTAGGTTGAAAAGCTTTGTAGATGATAAGGGGTATGATCCCGATAAGTTGGAACCTTATCCTGTGTCTCCAGAACTTGTTGAAGGAGATGAGTTACAGATGAAGGAAAGAGAGGCAAATATTGTTCATGAAGCAGTTGGAAGTACTGGAGGTGGTGTAGAGATTTCTCTCATTGGAGCGCCCAGTGGTGGAACTGTTGATGGTTTGGTTGTCGAAGGTTCAAATGAAGCTGCTGAGGCTGTTGGTGCTGGGGGGTCTGTGGAGCAAGAAGGCATAACTGTGCCGATATGAGGTATTAGGAGTTGGGGTTCATGTTTTCCTTTGCTGATATGATGTTGAGTTGTAATATTTTGAACTATGTTATTTTTTGTTGGTCTCTGAACTCGGTAAGTTTTTGAGCTAGTGTTAACTGTTGAACTTCTAAAGTTGATGCTGAACATATTGATACGTATTTTCTAAAGTGAATTCTGCACACACTCATTCTGAACATACTGATTCTGAACTTCTGATTTGATGTCTAATTTTCTGATTGATTGTGTTATCTTGCTCTGACCATGAATTGTTGAAATATAGATGCGTATTTTGTTGATTTTACTTGCTTTAAACTATTGATGATTGATCTTTGAATTATACTGTAACTGTTCCTCTGATGGGTAATACGTTAAATGTTCTCTGCACTAGAATTGTAGATAGCACTTGCATATACTGTTATTGTTTGAATTGGTTTAGTGTGATCGAATCCTAACTAGTGTCGAGGATATTTAGATCGATCCTTATATGATCTATTGAATATTGAAAGCCGAATCCACAACGATGTTGGAATTTTGAAAATTTTCCAGGTCACCATCGAGTATCAGTCGGGCTGAGAGGACGTGATTCCAAGAGGAAACCCAAAAATTTACTGGACCTCGAAGGCCTAAGCCACAGCGAAGCAATATGTGTTCGCCTCCAAGGCATTCCTGAAGGTCCGGTCTGTCGACCATTCGTGCCCCCCGAGTTTGCTCGAATGTTGGAAACTTGAGAATTTTAAG
This sequence comes from Kingdonia uniflora, assembly GCA_014058105.1. Lineage (NCBI taxonomy): Eukaryota > Viridiplantae > Streptophyta > Magnoliopsida > Ranunculales > Circaeasteraceae > Kingdonia > Kingdonia uniflora. The sequence continues at coordinate 106,999 of JACGCM010001702.1, forward strand.
GTTGCCCCCATGTATCAGTCGGGGCGAGGGTGGACATGATACCCAGGGTAAAACAAAAAATTGGCTGGACTTCGATGGTTTCAGAGCCTGATCAAAGCATATATGTACGCCCCCAATGCATCCCCGAGGGTTCGGTATTTCAACCATCCTTACCCCTCGAGTTTGCTCGAAATTGGAGACTTGAAAATTTCAAGGTCGCCCCCAAGTATCCATCGGGTCGAAGGGTTAACGTGATACTTAGAAGAAACTAGGAAATCGATTAGACTTTAAGGGCCTTGGCCACAACGAAGTAATATTTTTGCCCCCAATGCATCCCCGAGGGTCCGGTCTTTCGACCATCCTTGCCCCTCGAGTTTGCTCGAAATTGAGAGCTTGAGAAATCTTGAGTTTACCACCAAGTATCAGTCGGGTCGAAGGTTGACATGATACCTAAGTTAAACCAAGAAATTTAATAAGAAACTGGAGACATAGTATGGGTGGAAAAAATTTGTTTATTGATTGTTCTGGATTACATCAGTTGTACATGGTTAGAGATATGGCTTGTTATAGGAGACCAGCTGCATTGTGTTCCAGGGGTTTGGTAAAGGCTCTTCCTCTTCTGTCATTAAATATTAAGAACCCTTGTCTATTTTATCATATACGACATAAGGTCCTTCCCAAGATGCAGCTAACTTGCCGACATTCCGAGGTTTTGAAGATTGATTGACACGTCGAAGTACTAGGTCTCCAATGTTGAAACTCTGAGGTCGAACTCGCTTGTTGTAGGATTTCTGGAGTGATGTGAGGTAGCGGCCAAGGTTGGCGATAGCTCGGTCTCTGGTTTTCTCGATTCATAACATGTTATATGCGAGCTCAAACTCATTATCTTCGTCTGGGAGGTTAGGGTCTCGTGAAGGTACATTGAATTGAGTAGGGAGCACAGTTTTGGTACCATATGTTTGGAGGAAAAGGGTGCATCATGTAGATTTTCTTGGGGTTGTTCAATAGGCCCAAAGGACGTATTGTAACTCTTGAATCCAACATCCTTTTATTGCATCAACTCTCTTCTTAAGACCGTCGACGATGGTTTTATTGATTGTTTCGACTTGACTGTTGCCCTGGGGATATCAAGGTGTGGAGGGTGAGAGAATGATGTTGTGTTCTTTGAGGAAGTTTTTAACTTTGCTGCCAACAAATTGGGGACAATTTTTGCATCAAATCATATGAGGGCAACTGAAGCGAGTGATGATGTTTTCCCATAAAAATTTAATAACTTCTTTTTCTCTGGTTTGGCATAGAGGTATAGCTTCAACCCATTTGGTAAAGTAATCAGTTGCAGCAAGAATATTTTCTCTGCTGCCCGAAGCTTTCGGGAAGGGACCGATAAGATTGATGGCCCATCTTTTGAATGACCAGGAAACTTGACAAAAATAGAGGTCTTGAGAGGGGCAATGGATCTCATGAGCGTGACGCTGACATTTGTTACAGTATTTTGCATATTCTGAAGCTTGTTTATTCATATTTGGCCAAAATAATTATTGGGTGACAGCTCGAAGGGCCATAGAACGACCAGCAGTATGAGCACCGCAGGTTCCTTTGTGAAGTTCGGCTAAAATTGTAGATGCTTCAGCTTGGGATATGCATCGAAGGAGGACGCCATTTGGGGATTTGTGATGTAATTAATTTTTACGGACTGTGTATCTGCGGCAATTTTCTAATTGCGATCATTTGGCTTTGGGATCATCTAGGAGGGTAGTATTATTGAGGTAATGGAAGAATGATGTTTGCCAATCATCTGGATAGTGACTCTCGCCCCCAGTATTGATGGCATTGACTTCTATCTGGTCGATACTTGGGCGTTCGAGTACTTCGATTTGGAGGGTCCGAGATTCTAATTGCCCGAGCATAGCTGCTATGTAGGCGAGGGCATCTGTATGTCAATTTTCTCCTTGAGAGTAATGAGTGATTATGGATTTTTTGGGGAACCGGTCCATGCGCTGTCGCACAAAGAGAGTGTAGCCAGCCATTCGACCGTTAGCTTGATTTTCTCCTGTGTAATGTCTCTAAACAAGTTGGGAATCTGTAAAAATGACAAGTTTGGGAATGCCGTGTCGAGTGTGAGGTCGAGGTCATGGATCAAGGCTTCATGCTCTGCTTCATTATTGGAATATTCAAAGATAAGTTTGACAGCTTACTCTATGAGGTCATTAATGGGTGTTACCAAGACAATACCAATTCCTGAGCCATTGGGTCCTACGGATCCATCTACGAATAAACGCCAACCATTGAGAGGGGTGATCTATTATTTCAAGTTGGTCTTCTGATATTTTATCTTCGTGTTCTTCCCAATCGATATCTTCGACCGGGAAGTCAGCAAGAAAGTCTGCTACTGCTTAGCCTTTCTGGAATATCTGCTTCTCGAAGGTAATGTCGTGTTCGCCAAGGTATACAGACTATTGTTGCACTCGTCTGAATTTTCCTTTTTTGCTTAGTACTTTGCAAAGGGGATAACTTGTGATAACCCATGGGGTGTGCTTGAAAATATGGTTTGAGCTTGCGGGTTGAATAAACAAATGTCAGGGGCAAACGGTCAAGTTTTGAATATTGAGTTTTTGCGGGGGTTAGAATTTTGCTGATGAATTATACAAGTTTTTCGATGTTGGATTCAAGTCGAATGAGCACTGAACTAATAGAAGTTTTTGTGGCAGTGAGGTATAAAGAGAGTGCTTCGGCAAAGATATGTTTTGAGCTCGAGAAAGGCTTGTTCGCACTCAGGTGTCTAGTTGATCTCGGGATTGTTTTTCTTTTTTGCTTTGTGGACACCCTGATCGCATAAAAGGGAAAAGAGCCAAGCACACCGGCGGTCTGAGGATTTAGAAATGAAACGATTGAGGGTTGCTATCCTGCCAGCCACTTTTTGGACGTCTTTTTTGGTTTGGGGCGAAAACATGTTTATGAGGGTTCGAATATGGCTGGGGTCAATCTCTATACCACGTTTACTGATAAGGTGACCCAAGAGTTTTCTGGATGACACGCCAAATTGACACTTTTCTGGGTTGAGTTTCATGTTATACGTACGAAGTTTTCAAAAGATTTTTGTTAGGTCTTGGATATAGTTGTTTTTCTGAAAGCTTTTGCATAACATGTCGTCAATGTAGACTTCGACAGACTTGCCAAACAAAGGTTTAAACATTGTTGTATCAAGGCGTTGGTAGGTGGCTCCCTCATTTTTAAGGACAAAGGGCACAACATTAAAACAATAAAGGACTTGTTCAGTTATAAAGGATGTTTTAAGTTGATCTTCAGGGAGGAGGGGTACTTGATTGTAACCCGAAGCCGCGTCCATCATGGATAGGCACTCGTGTACGGTAGTGGAATCAAGGAGTGCTGAAATAGTTGGGAGGGGGAAACTATCCTTTGGTGTGTGCTTGTTGAGGTCTGTGAAGCCGACGCAGATTCTGATCTTTTTGTTTTTCTTAAGAACTACCACAATGTTTGATATCCAGTCTGCGTACTTCACTTCTCTGATAAAGCCTGCGGCTATGAGCTTGTTCACTTCAAGGTTCACTATTTCTCGAAGTCGTAGTGCCAAGTTACGCTTTTTTTGTTTTACTGCTTAGGAATAGGGGATGAGATCGAGGCGATGGCATGCCAGGTTGGGGTCGACACCAGGCATCCCCAGAAATGTCCAGGCAAAGATATCTTTGTTTGATCGAAGGAACTCTGAAAGTTCGAGGCATTCTGACTCATTGAGAATAGTTCTGATGAATGTACCCCGACCAGGACCGTCCAGTTTGATTTAAACAGTGGGTTCAATGAGTGAGGTGGTATATGTCGAAGTTGAAGGGATAGAAAGATGCAGTGATTTCTATGGGCGGTTGACAAGTTTTCAGGTCTGGTCGATCTCTGGGTGCTCGCAAGAGGGGTAAGGCATTATGAGCCTTTCAGATTCCAAGTACCTTCGTGAGTGCTGAAATGAAGGGTCTGATGGTAGGTCGAAGGTATAGCTTGCATGGCATGGAGCCAATCGCGTCTGAGTATACCAAGGTATTCGGACTTCTTGTCGATGACAAGGAAGCAGGTTTAAAGGGTAATTGGGCCTGTGGTGATGGGTAGGCTGATACGACCAACAATGACTTTGGTTACTCCAATGAAACCTTTCAATTCGATGTTGGTTGCGGTTATGAAGTCTTTTTTCTTCATGGTTTGAATTTTTTAAAGAAAGAGGACATCCGCGGTGTTCCCTGTATCTATGAGCATTGTATGGAGGACGAGGTCCTCGATCTTAATCATGATGACTAATGGATCGGAATGGGGGAAACGTGCATGCGAAGTGTCACAGTCAATGAAAGAAATACCTTCGAGACGAGGGTGATGGCTTGATTCTGGCATGAGGGTAGGGAATTTCTCCTGATAGGCGAGCTTATAACATTCTTTGATGTTCTTTCACTTGCTCTTGGAATGTCCACTATCTATGTTATTGACTTCTATGAAATTAATTTTGTAAATGTGCACCTCGGCTGGGTCAGCAGTAGGGGTGGATAGAGGCTTTAGGTAAGTCCCGTCGAGGTAGCTTGAAAGATCAGCAATATACTGGTACAAACGTCCTGCTCAGAAGATGAGTTTGAGAGAGCACTGAACGGCAAAACATTTATTGGTATGGTGAAAGTTGCATTTGTGATTGGTGCAATAAGACTCGCCTGGTCTGACTTTGATTGGTGAAAGGATACGCCCAATGGGGTCTGTCAGTATGTGTGGCAAAAGGGTACTGAGGGGGGTAGTTGGTATAGGCAAAATAGGCTTTGGTCCCTTCTTGCGAGCTTCAACACTGTTAATAAAGCTAGGGCATTTACTGCTCTCAGTCTCCTGTGAGACGGGTGCGATCAAGGGTGTAGGAGAAGAATGGGGGTATTACCGAGGTTTATTGAAGTTTATGGTATGCGAAGGCTGGCTCTGTTTGCGGGAGTCTTGAAGGCGCTCGAGATCGATATAGCCATTGACCTTCGAGAGCATCTCTTTAAGTGTTTGAGGTTTGTAGAGGACTAGGTACTCTTTTATTCGACTGTGATCGGGCAGAGCATTTGAATATGCCAGAATAGCATTCACACAGTCGAGATTCTCTATTTTACAGGATTTGTCGAGGAATCTCCTTGTGAAGAATTCGAGGGTCTCATTGCTAGAATTTTTTAAATTTAACAGAGCATCAACTCTGACCTCTCTATCATTGTTGAAGGCAAACTGGGTGATGAAAAGCTGTGATAGTTGCTCGAAACTTTGTATCGAGCCATTAGGGAGGTTGTGGTACCATCAAAGGGGGTTATCAGTAAGGCTGGATAGAAAAATGCAACATAACAGGTAGTCAGCTGTAAACAAGAGGCTCAAAGAATTTTAGAATTCGAGAATGTGGGATTTAGGGTCTGTGTTACGGTATTTGTTGAGTTTGGGAGCGTGGAAGTTTGAGGGTATTTCGATAGCCAAAAGTTTGGTGTAAATCGGGTTATTGAGGCAGCTCCAAGAGTTGGTGACTGGGCTCGCGTTGACGCAGATGACGGGTTGTATTTTGTGGTCAAAGTCCTACTGTGTAACATATGCAGGATGAGGGGGAGATTGGGGAATTCGAAGGTTATGAGGTTGAGCATGTGGTATATATTCAGCACTGCGTTCCCCAAGACACTCTCGAGCGGGACGACGCCTGGAGTGTCGGGAGGAGCTGAGGGTAGAGTCAGAAGAGTCTTTTGTGGGGTGATTCCCGAGGTGGATAAAGCCGGTTGGGGGAATAATATGGGGTGTGCCTTCGGCACCAATGTGAATTGGGTGTATCTCGAGGTTTGGTGAGGGTCCTAGGCGGGCGCAGGCAGATAAGTGCGATGGGTCTGGTGCTTGGATTGGACGAGCAGCTTCCAAAGGCTGTAATCTCTGTAGCTCTTGGACAGTGTTGTGCAGCTCATGGATTACTCTATTCTATCTATTTTCATCGTCCAAGCGGCGATTCTGTTCAGTTTCCCGCGCCAAATGGTGGCTTTTACTCTCCTGGTTTAGTTAGGCCTTGTGGCGCTCCTCTGCTTGAGCGACTTACTAGGATAATAAGGCTATTTGGACAGCTACTCCGCCAATGGAGTTGCCTGCCTGGGTTGAGTTGGAATGGTGTGTGGGTGCCATTGAAGAGAAGCAGTAGATGTTGAAATTAAAGGGGGGAAAAATTGAAAAAAGGATTGGTGGGGTGGGAAGCACAGGCAACACCAATTGTAGTGGCCTAACTTCTTTTAGGGGGGAAGTTGGCTCTTACAACGTGGAATCAATCTTCTATCAAAGGAATACAAGCAAATAGTCTAAAGTAAGAACAAACTAGAGACAAAATTTTTCGTAGATACCTGAATGTGACATTCTACGACCTCTGATGAGGATTTTTAAGAAAGATTATATTACAGATGAGTAATTCGAGGGTTAAAATATAGGGCTATACAGTGAGGTCAAAGTTAAAATGTAAGGGGTTGGAGATGATTTTTCTAACCTCCACTTGGTTTCCCCTCACCTCTATTTATAGAATCATAGGAAGCTGAGTCACCAAGTGTGGGTCAGGTTTACATGATTACAGTCAGGAAATCCTGGCGGAGTTTGGCCGCCGGTCATGTCTGTACTATCGCTATGACAACTATCGAATGTCATTCTGTACTTTAGCTCTGTGGCGCAGTGGTCAGCCTGTCACTATAGCTATAAAGACCAATCATTACGCTGGCTTGTCTAGTGAGATGGATGCCTGTCCCGTCATATTTCGATCACGTGCTGATATGGTCGATGGGTATCTTCTACGGTGCATTATTCCATCCTCGAGGCTTTTTCTGGTGTCGAAGCCTTGTCCTTAGGGGGTCCCTGGAAAATCTATTTTAGGGATTGAGTAGGCTTCGATACATTCGAGTAGGCTGCGAAGTTGGCTTTGACTGTCAAAGGCTGCGTGTAGGCTACTACAGTATTTGAACAAATTTTATTTGCTTTGGACTTAGGCTATGAACTTGTGATTGCTTTGAATTGCTGATGTAGGCTGTACTGATACTGGTTTGTGTGGAACTTGATTTGTACTGAATTGCCGTACTGAATTGCTGATGTATGCTCTAAACTTGATTTAAATTGGTTTGCATTAAACTTGATTCTCTGATATATGCTGTACTAAAACTTCTTGTATGTAGTTGAGTTGTTGATGTTCCTGTATACATGTATTTATGTTTGTTGGAAGTATAGATTGCTTGTAAAAGTATCGAACCTTGACGAGCTTTGAGATCATACCCTGAATGTTAGTCCAGGTATGTGCATAATACTTGGGTGATACCAAAGAATTTATTGGGCTTTGAAGGCCTGAGCCTCGTCGACGCAAAACGTGGTCACCCCCAATGCATTCCCGAGGGTCTTGTCTGTCGACCATTCGTGCCCCTCGAGTTTGATCAAAATTGGAGACTTGATAAATTTCATGGTCGCCCCCAAGTATCAATCGGGTCGAAGGTTGACATGACACTTAGGGTAGGCCAAGAACTTTATTGGACTTCGAAGGCCTGAAACTAGTTGAAGCAGAACATAGTCGCCCCCAATGCATTCCTGAGGGTCAGGTCTGCCAACCATTTGTGCCCTCGAGTTTGCTCGAAATTGGAGTCTTGAAAAATTTCAAGGTCGCCCCCAAGTATTAGTTGGGTCGAAGGGTTGACATGATACTTAGGTTAGATCAAGAAATTTACAAGACTTCAATGACATGGGCCTAGTTGAAGTAGATCATGGTTTCCCCTAATGCATTCTCGAGGGTCCGGTTTCTCGATCCTTCATACCCCTCGAGTTTGCTCGAAATTTAGAGACTTGAAAGATTTACTAGAACACATGGTGCGAAGTTCTGAGGAAATAAAATTTTATTAATTATACTGTATTTACATCAGGTGGACAAGGAGGAGGTTGTACCCTTTTGTATGGTACTAGTTGCATTATATTCCATGGGTTAGATAGAGGCTCTTTGTCTTCTGTCATCAGGTAATATGAACCCTTGTCAGTTTTGTCGTACACAACCTTTGGTCCTTCCCAGGATTCGGCTTGCTTGCCGGCATTTTGAGGTTTCAAAGACTATATGACGCGTCAATGTACAAGTTCTCCAATGTTGAAATTACATGGCTGAACTCTCTTGTTGTATGATTTTTGGAGAGAGAGATGATATCGGCCGAGGTTAGCGATGGCTCGGCCTCTGGTTTCTTCGATCCATAACATATTGCATCTGAGTTTAAACTCATTATCTTCGTCTGGGAGGTTTGGATCGTGTGTGGGCACTTTAAATTTAGTGGGTAGCACTGCATCGGTACCATAGGCTAAATGGAAAGGTGTGATGCCCGTCACCTTTCGCGGTGTTGTTCGATAAACCCATAGGACATGCTGTAGTTCTTGAACCCATCGTCCTTTCTTTGCATTGGCATGCTTCTTGAGACCGTCGACTATTGTTTTATTGATTGCTTCGACCTGACCATTCCCTTAGGGGTAGTAAGGTATTGAGGGGGAGAGGATGATGTTGTAGTTCTTGAGGAAATTTCAGACTTTGTTCCCAGCAAATTGTGGACCATTGTCACATCGAATCATATGAGGGCATCTGAAGCATGCAATAATGTTCTCCCATTGAAATTTGATGATTTTTTCTTCTCTGGTTCGACATATGGGCACGAATTCGACCCATTTGGTAAAGTAACCTGTTGCCGCAAGAACATTTTTGCGGCTACCCGATGCTTTAGGAAAGGACCTATAAGGTCGATGGCGCAACGCCTGAAAGTCCAAGAAACTTGACTGAAATAGAGGTCTTGCGAAGGGCTATGGATGTCGTGGACGTGTCGTTGGCATTTGTCACAGTGTTTGGTGTACTCCTCGCCTTGCTTCTTCATATTGGGCCAGAATAGACTATGGGAGATGGCTCGAAAGGCCAAAGGCCGACCAACAGTGTGGCTATCGTAGGTACCTTCGTTGAGTTAAGGAAGAATTTTGGTGTCTTCATTTTGAGATATGCGTTGGAGGAGGTCACCGTTTGGGGATTTGCGACGTAATTCAACTTTGAGAATTGTGTATTTGCGGTACTTCTCTAATAATGGCCGTTAGGATTTGGGTTTGTCTGGTAGGGTAAAACTATTAAAGTAGGTGAGAAATAGTATTCTCTAGTTGTCTGGATCGAGACTCTCGCCCCCAGTATTGATGGCATTGACTTCAATCTAGTTAATACTTGGGCATTCGAGTACTTCTATATGGAGAGTTCGAGATTCGGATTGGCCTAGCATAGCTGCTATGAAAGTGAGGGCATCTGCATGTCTATTTTTGCCTAGGGGGAATTGAGTAATAGAAGATTTTTCTAGAAAATGGTCCATGCACTGGCAGACGAGAGCAACATACTCAGCCATGCGACCGTTGGCCTAATTTTCACCGGTGTATTGTCTCTGAACAAGTTTAGAATCTGTGAAAGGTACCATTTTGGGGACACCAAGATCGAGTGCGAGGTCAAGGCCATGGATCAAGGCTTCGTACTCAGCCTCGTTGTTGGTGCATTCGAAGTTTAACTTAGCTGCCTTTTCAATTCGATCATTGGTGGGTGTATCCAGGACGATACCGATCACCGAACCGTTCGGTTCAGTGGATCCATCCCTGAAGAGACGTTAGCCAATGTTAGGGTTCCATGGGTCGGTATGTTTGGGCTGGTCATTTTGTAGGTTGTCCTCGCGTTCATCTCAATTGATATCTTCGACTGGGAAGTCTACTAGGAAATCAGCAGTTGCTTGCCCTTTTTGGGATATATGCTTCTCAAATGTGAAATCGTGTTCGGCAAGATAAATGGACCACTGCTGTACCCGTTTTGATTTGTTCTTCTTACTGAGTACTTCACAAAGGTGGTAAATTATGATAACACGAATAGGGTGAGAATGAAAATATAGTTTGAGTTTTTGAGAAGTGCAGACAAGGGTGAGGAGAAAAGGCTCAAGTTTAGTGTATCTAGTTTCTGCAGGTGTCAGGGATTTGCTGATAATGTATACGGGTTTCTCGATGTTGGATACGAGTCGAATGAGGACGGAACTGATAGAAGTGTTAGTGACCGCGAGGTATAAAGAAAGCATTTCACCTTCGATAGGCATACTAATAATGGGTGTTCGACCGAGGTATGTTTTAATTTTGAGAAAAGCCTGTTCGCAATCGGGTGTCCAATTGATCTCAGGGTTGTTTTTCTTTTTGGCCTTGTGGATGCCTTGATCGCGTAAGAGAGAGAAGAACCAAACTCAATGGTCTGAGGATTTTGAAATAAAGCGGTTCAGGCCACTATCTTGCAAGCAACTTTTTGTACATCTTTTTTGGTTCGTGGAGAAGGCACGTCGACGAGGGCTCGGATATGAGTAGGGTCGATCTCGATATCTCGTTTACTGATGAGGTGGCATAAAAATTTGCCGGACGAAACACCAAACTAGCATTTATCCGGGTTGAGTTTCATGCTATATGATCAAAGTATCGGGAAGACTTCGGTTAGGTCCTTGATGTGGGTTTATTTTTAGAGGCTCTTGCATAACATGTCATCGATGAAAACTTCGATCGTCTTTCCAAGTAAGGGTTTAAACATAGTTGTAACAAGGCTTTGGTATATGGTGTCCGCCTTTCTAAGGCCGAAGGGCCTGATGTTATAACACTAAAGGCCTTGCTCAGTAATAAAAGAAGTTTTAAGCAAATCCTCGGTGAGGAGGGGTACCTGATTATAACCTGAAGCCGTGTTCATCATCGATAAGAGCTCATGTCCAGCAGAGGCATCTAGGAGGACTAAAATGATCGGGAGGGGGAAGATGTCCTTCGGTGTGTGTTTGTTGAGGTCTGTGAAGTCGACGTAAATTTTGATCTTACAATTCATTTTTAGGACTGTAACAATGTTGGATATCCAGTCAGCGTACTTGACTTCTCTGATGAATCCTACAGTTATGAGCTTGTCGACTTCGAGGTTTACAACTTCTCGAAGTCGTGGGGCCAAAGTACACTTCTTCTGCTTTGCTGCTATAGCATGAGGGATGAGGTCAAGTTGATGACATCCTAAACTAGGGTCAACACCGGGTATCTCCTGAAACGTCCATGCAAAGATATCTTTTTTGGCTCGAAGGAAGTCGATGAGTTCGAGGCGCTCGGCCTCGTTTAGAAAGGAACCAATGAACGTACCTCGACCTGGATCGTCAAGTTCAATATACACAGTGGGTTTGATAAGTGTGGTAGCTGGTGTCGCGGGTATGCGGGTCAAGTGAGGCATTGATTAATATGGGTGTGGGTCTGGTTGATATCAGGATGTTCACATGAGCGAGCGAGGCGTTGGGAGCCTTTTAGGTTCTACGTACCACAGGGGGTAGTGAAATGAAGGATCTGATAGTAGGTCCAAGGTATGGCGCGCATGGCGTAGAGCCAGTTGCGCCTAAAGATACTAAGATATTCAGATTTCTTGTCGATTGCAAGAAAACTGGTTTGGAGTGTGACTGGGCCGATAGTAACTGGAAGGCTAATTTGACCAACAACGACTTCGGTAGCCCCGTTAAAATCTTTCAGTTCCACATTGGTGGTGGTGATGAGGTGTGTTTTGTTTATGGCTTGGACGGCTTGAAGGAAAAGTACATCAGCTACACTTCACGTATCGATAAGCATGGTATGGAGGACGAGGTGTTCGATCTTAATCATAATGGCTAATGGGTCGGAATGGGATAAATGAATATGCAACGTGTCGCATTCAATAAATGAGATACCCTCGGGTCAGGGATATAGACTTGATTTTGGAAGGAGGGTGGGTAGCTTCTCCAGGTAAGTAAGTTTGTAGCATTCTTCGACAAGCTTCCGCTTGCTTTTAGAACGACTGCTGTCAATATTATTGACCTTGATGAAATAAACCTGATAGATGTGTACCTCGGCTGGGTCGGCAGCAGGGGCGGGTTGAGGTTTGAGGTACAACCCGTCGAGGTAACTAGGGAGGTTAGTAACAAATTAATGTAGACGACCTTCTTTGAGGATTATTTCGAGAGAACGCTGTAGGGTGAAGCATTTGTTGGTGTGGTGGCAGTTACACTTATGGTTCTAGCAGTAAGGTTCACCTTGTTTAACCTCGATGGGGAAAGGGGTACGCCATATGGGGTCCACTTAGATCTATAGTAGAAGGGTGCTGATAGGAGTAGTAAGCTTGGGTAAGACCTGTTTCGGCTGTTTTTTGTAGGCTTTAGTAGTGTCGTCAGTATTGGGGCATTTGCAGCTCTCAGTCTCCTATAAGACAGGAGCGATCAGAGGTGTAGAAGGTGTAAAAGGTTGCCCCTGTCAAGGTTTGTTCAGTTTATTGGTGAATGAAGGTTGCGCCTGGCGATTGGACTCGCGAAAGCGCTCGAGGTCGATGTATCCATTTACTTTGGATAACATCTCCTCGAGGTTTCGAGGTTTGTAGAGTACGATGTACTCCTTGACGTGGCTGTTATCGGACAGCGCATTGGAAAAAATGAGAACGGCACTCACGCAGTCGAGGTTTTCAATCTTGCGCGACTCGTCAAGGAACCTCTTGGTGAAGGCCCAAGGGTTTCACTGAGGATTTTTTGAAATTAAAGAGGGTATCGACCTGGACTTCATGGTCCTTGTTGAAGGTGAATTGGGTGATAAAAAGGTTAGATAAGTTCTCGAAGCTTCGAATAGAGCTGTTGGGTGAGGCTATGATACCATCTTAGAGGACTATCTGTTTGGCTGGTGGGAAATAATCGGTACAATAGGTGGTCGGCCGTGGTGTATAAGCTTAAGGTGTTTTGGAATTCAAGGATATGAGATTCGGGGTCGGTATTGTGAAACTTGCCGATTTTGGGGGTATGAAAGTTTGTAGGTACCTCGACAGCTAGGAGTTTGGGGCAAATGGGATTATTTAACCGACTCCATGAGTTCGGGGTGGGGCTCGCACTGATTCGGGGATCAGGATAGATTTTCTGGTCGAAGTCCTGTTGTACAAGATACGTAGGATGAGGAGGGGATTTTTAAGGTCGCAGGGGAAGAGGCTAAATATTTGGCGTATGCTCAGCACTGCGCTCCCCGAGTCGCTCCCGAGCAAGGCGGCGTCGAGGTTGTCTGGTAGTTCGAAGAGTGGAATCGGACGAGTCCTCCGTGGGGTGCATGCCATGGTGGATTGATCCAGTAGGGAGGATTTTGGGGGGAACACCCTCGGCTCCAAGATAGACCGAGGGAATGCCAGGATGTGGGTGGCAGTCGGGCGCGGGCAGAAACGGGCGATGGGGTGGGAGATCGAGATGCTAGGTGAACGTCTTGATGCTGATAACATTGCAATTCGTAAATTGTGTTACGCAGATCGTCGAGGGCACGATACTGTCTATCAGCGTTATTCAAATGGCGCAGCCGTTCGCACTCCTGATGTAATTGGCTTCTATGACGTTCCTCGGCTTGAGCGAATTGTTGTGTCTGAAGGGCAAACTAGGCAGCCACTCCATCGGCGGAGTTGCCGGTATGGGTGGATACAGAGCGGAGGGTGGGGGCCATTGTAGGTGGGTATCAGGAAAAGGGAAAAGGCTAAAAATGGCAAGGGGAGGCTGGTAGGGTGGGAAAACACAGACGGCGCCAAATGTAGGGGCCTAACTTCGTGGGGAAGGAAGTTGACTCTTGCATTATGAATATTATCCCCAATCAAAGGATGCAAGCATGTTAGCAGTAATAAAACTAATCTACTGGCAATATACTTGCATGGTGGCCTAGAATGGGTCACTCCACGACCACTGATGTGGATTTTTAAGAGTACTGATATAAAGATCGTGTATTCAAAGTTTGAAGTACAAGGTGATTACAGGGTATTCGAAGGTAAAATTCAAGGTCTGTGGGGAGAGTTTTTCTAACCCCTCCATAATTCCCCCTCCCTTCTATTTATAGAACATAGGAAGGGCTGGGCCATCATGGGAGGTCAAATTACAAGAGTATCCTCCGAACAACTGACTTGTACCTGAAGTTGGTTTTGACGCCATAACTGTCGGATCTGACAATGTAGCTGTTGTTGGTTATGACACTGTGGTTGTTAGATCTGACACTGTAGTTGTCGAGCGGCGTGCTCCGCCATTATGTCTGGTGAGCTAGCTGTCTGACATGTTTTCCTTCGACCATGTACGATCCTGGTCAAAGCCTGTTCTCAGTTGAGTGTTCGTAAAGTCTCAGAGGGCTTGATTATGAGTTTATTAGGCTTCGGGTCATCGGGTAGGCTTCAATGTAGCCTTCGAGTGCTCGACTGGAGCTAGATGGCTGTGAGTAGGCTACTGCACATAGGCCTTTTGGCAATTATACGACCGTACAGTTGGTCCAAAAGAAATGCTTAACCACGATCCAACCGCATAAATGAGTTGCTGGTAGTAAGCTTCATAGAATTTAGATCTATAGTGTCGGAGAAGCACGAAATCCCAACTGGTTTAAAATTAAAACTAGAAGTACCACGGGCATTTTGGCAACTATCCAAGTGTGTGGCTGGCCGAAATGAAACTCCTAAACATGATCTAGCCTCTCAAGCGAGTTCCCGGTAGCCAAGCTTCTTAGAATTGTAATCTAAACCATCAGAAAAGCACAAAATCCGTACTGGTCTAAAATTTAAACCGGGAGTACCAGGGGTGCTTTTTCAACTATCCTAGCATGTGTCCGACTGAAAAGAAACTCTTAGCCATGATCCAACCTCTCAAATGAATTGTCGGTAGCAAAGTTTCAGAATGGTGCAAAATTTGTACTGGTTTCCAATTCAACCCGGGAGTTTAGCAAAACCTTTTTTAATAAGCCTAGTGTATGGTCAGCCAAAAATAAACTCTAAACCACGATCGAGCCACTCGAATGAGTTCCCGGTAGTCCTGCTTATCAGAATAACGATCTAAAGCATTGGAGAGGTACGAAATCGGAGAGGTACTAATATCCTAGCCTACGGTTCGTCAATTATTTTTTTAACCACGATCCAACCGCCCAAACGAGTTGTCGGTAGCCAAGCTTCTTAAAATTTACATTTAAAGCATCAGAGAGACATGAAATCTGTACTATTCTAAAATTCAAGCCGGGAGTACTACAGACATTTTATTTTAGCAACTATACAAGCGTGTGGCTGGTCAAAAAGGAACTCTTAGGTACGATCCAACCACTCAAATGAATTGTTGGTTGCCAAGCTTCTCAGAATAGCAATCTAAACCATCGAAATTGCGGAGTTTTACAAACCTTTTGGAAGCCAAAACTTAACTCTTGTTTTTACAGCCATGATAAAGTATGTGGGGATGGGGAAGACTTGTTTTACCTTCTACTATTGATAAATATGATAATCTGCTTCAAAAAACTAATCAGCATGTTCTCAAGTATACAGGTTGTAGATTTACATGGACTAATAGGAGGCTTGGGGAAGATAGCATGCTCAACAAGATTGGCAAAATTCAAATCAATGAAGAGTGGGGCCTCAAGTTTATTGTTGCTGAAGCAAAATTTCTAACTACAAATATCTCAGACCATAGCCCTGCTATAATGAGAATCTATAAGGATGTGCCTGGGAGAAGGAAAGCCTTTAAGTACTACAACTTTTGAGCAACTGAAGATGGGTACAAGGACACTATCATTGAAGCATGGGGTGAGCCTGCAGTTGGAAACCCAATGCAGAGACTAAAATTGAAGTTGAGCAGAGTTAAGTTCGGTCTTAGGGAATGGAGAAAAGGATCTCACCAATTGAGACTAAAACTTTTGAAGCTAAAGCTAAGCTCATTATTATCCAGCTTACCATTCAGGCTACTCCTCAAGATGATGAACTCACTAAAGCTGAAATTGGTGCCCTTAATGATTATGTCCAACTTGCTACTAAAGAAGACAATAAACTTAGACATCTCTCTAGAATGAACTGGTTGTAATTGGGGGACTCCAATAGTACTTTCATCCACAAAGCCATTAAGGCAAGGAAGTCGAAGAATGCAATCTTCTCCTATAATAATATTGAAGGTGAGACTATCACTGATCCTACTTTAGTTGCTGATGCCATTGTGAATTACTTTAAAGCCATTATTGGCACTGGTAAAATTACTATTGATAAAGATACGATTAAGTCAATGGGATTTTTCAACAAGGTTAGTAAGCAAGATCACCCTAATCTTATCCAACTAGTTGAGGACTTGGAGATTAGGGAGGCCTTGTTTTCTATTCCTAGTTCCAAAAGCCCTGAACCAGATGGCTTTAACTCACATTTTTTCAAAACTAATTGGGATATTATTCAGGTTGATTTCTGTAAAGCCATTAAAAATTATTTTGTTAATATTAGGATGCACACATCTGTTAATGCTACAACCCTTGCTCTTGTGCCTAATCCTTCTTTGTTTGATAATTATAGGCCTATAGCTTGTTGTAATATTATCTATAAAGTCATATCGAAGATTATGTCTAAGAGATTAAATGCTATCTTAAATCCCCTTGTTAGTTCTACCTAATCAGCCTTTGTCGAAGGTGTAAGTATCTCAGATAATCTCCTCATAGCCCGTGAGTTAATGAGGAATTATCATAAGGAGAGCCCCAATCCTAAGTACACCACTAAAATAAACCTAAGGAAAGCTTATGATCTATTTTAGTGGGACTCTATTATTGGCATGGATGTTAGACGCCTTAAATTTCCCTAGTATGTTCATTGATTGTGTTTATCAATGCATTCTAATAGCCCACTATTCTATCTCTCTTAATAGTACTTTTGAAGGATTTTTTATTGGTTATAGGGGAATAAGACAAGGTGATCCAATGACATCCTACTTGTTTGTTCTCATAATGGAATTGTTGGAGTTGATTTTGAAGGACAAGGTTGATGATGGCTCTTTTACCCTTTACGACAGGTTCTGACCCCCAAATTACTCATTTAGCTTTTGCAGATAACCTCTTAGTCCTAATGAAAGGTAACTATGATTCTGCCTCAGCTCTTAAAGATTCACTTAATCTTTTCTCTTCTCTTACTGGCCTTGAGATTAATTATAATAAATCAAAAGTCTACACTTCTTGAGTTACATTTGAAGTATCTAACTCTATTACTAATGCTCTTGGTATGGACTCTAGCTCTATACCTTTTAAGTATTTGGGAATTCCCCTTATTAGCTATAATCTTAAGGGTAGGGTCAGCCCCTGACTCTATCCATGACTTAGAGAATTGGGGGTTGGCAGCATAGAGTGCTCTCTTACGCCGGTAGAACACAACTAATTCAAGCTGCATTTTTAAGCACAAGTGTTTACTAGTTTGGATTTTTATTCTCTCCCAATCTATTATTAATGGCATTGAAAGAATTTGTTCAAACTTTTTATTGCAAGGGACCACAAATACAGATAAGAGGGCACCCATTAAGTGGAGTGACCTTTGTTTCCCTAAGAAAGAAGGCGGGGCTTGGGTATTAATTCCTTCAAACTTGGAATTTTTCTGCTATTCTTAGACATGTTTGCAGGTTAGACACAAAACAGGAAAGTATTTTGGTGGATTGGATTGAAGCGAATCTTATTAAAAATGGGAACTTCTAGGAGATTTATATCTCAACTGACTGTTATTGAGTGTGGAGGAAATTGCTTGAGTCTAGAGTTATGGCCAAGAAGTTGGTAAGACACTTAATTAGTAAAGGTGAGAATACTTTATTTTGGAAAGACCCTTGACACCCCAATGGGATCCTTCTAGAAAGGTTTAATCAATGTTTTAGATATGATTCTACTCTACATCTTAATGCTCAGATTCAGCTATTATCTCAAATGGCAAGTGGAATATTCCCCCTCATATAGCTGGTATGCTAAGGGATGATATTCTAATGCCTATCTCTAACATTGATATAAGTGGTCTTGGAGATGATAAAATTGTATGGATCCAGACTCCTACAGCTAATGGTTTCTTTTTCTTGCAACAACTAGCCCTCAGTCCTAAAAGGATAGTGGTGAATTGGTACTTAATCCCTGAAATAAAGTCTGCACTCCTAGATGTGGCTTCACTACTTGGAGAACTTTCAATGGTAGATTAAGAAATCAAAATTGACTCATGCAGATGAGGGTGTTATTTTCTTTTCGCTGCTACATCTGTGGGAATGATAGGGAATCTGAATAACATCTTTTGATAGGATGTGTCTTAGCAAAAGATATATGGTCCAAGATTCTTACTAAGTGCTCTGCTACAAAGGTTAATGGGAACCTTGACAATGAAGTTAACTGGATACTAAGTCTGAAGAAAAGAAATAGCTTCACCAAGATCTTAAAGGCTACCTTCTGCGTGATGGTTTCTTTTATCTAGATGGAAAGGAATCTCAAACAATTTGATAACAAGCTTGTTACTCCTAAATCTACTCTGTCTGCTATAATCTTTAAACTTACCATTATAATCAATCATGCTCTTAATGGAAACGAAGACAATATAATTAATAAACAAATGGGGCTTGCTTGGAAGTCTGTGGATAGGTTGGTTGTAAGGCTGTGCTTAGGTGTAAATGGAAGCCTGGTGAATTTCTATTAAGCATTTATGGTACTGTTGATGGATGCTATGGTGGATTGTTCAGAGATGCAGAAGAAACTTTTTTTTTTTGGGTTTGCTGGTAAAGAAGCAGTTGTGTCTAAGTTGTAACATCATGCAATCAGTAACAGGTTTGCTAATTTCGGGGTTTCTAGAGTGTCAGATATGCTTATTAATATTGTGTTGATGAAGAAAGTTCCCCCTTCGGATTGTATTGCAATTAGTAATAATGCCCAAGAGAAGATCAAGATGATCCTGAACTTTAAGATTGAATTTGCCTACAAAGAGGCAAATTCTTGTACTTTTTTTAAGCATTCTATCAGGATTGCATGCCTTGTTAGATAGTGATACTATAGGTGTTGAGTTCCTCAAGTTGTAAATTTTTTGAATGATTAATATAGCTGGTTGGGTGCCTTAAACCCAGCTTACATTTCAAAAAAAGAAGAAGTATCGGAATGGTATAAAATTCGTACCAATTTACAATTCAATCCGAGAGTTTTGTAAACCTTCTAGTAACTATCCTAGTCTGAGGTCAGCTAAAAAAAAGAACTTAACCATGATCCAACCACTTGAATGAGTTGACACTAGCCATGCTTCTCGGAATAACGATCTAAAGCATCGGACTGGTACAATATCTAAGCCAGTGTATAATTTGAACTGGGAGTCCTATGAGCCTTTTGGCAACTATTCTAGCATATGGTTGGTTGAAAAGAAGCTCTTAACCATGATCCAACCGCACAAACAAGTTGTTAGCAGCCAAGCTTCTTCGAATTCAAATCTTATGCATCAGAGAGACACGAAATCTGTACCGGCCTAAAATTCAAACCGGGAGTACTATGGGAATTTTAACAACTATCTAAGTGTGTAGCCAGCGGAATAGAAACTCTTAGCCATGATCCAACCTCTCAAATGAATTGATGGTAGCAAAGCTTCACAGAATAGCGATCTAAAACATCGAAATTGCGTAAAATCCGTACAGGTTTTCAATTCAAACCGAGAATTTTGCAAACCTTTTGGTAATAATCCTAGTATGTGGTCAGCCAAAAAGAAACTCTAAAACATGATCCAACCATTCAAATAAGTTGTCGATAGCCTTGCTTCTCTGAATAGCCATCTAAAGCATCGGAGATCTGTTAAGTCTGAACCAGTATATAAATTGAACCGGGAGTTCCACGAGCCATTTGGAAACTATCCTAGCATACTGTTGGTTGAAATGAAACACTTAACCACGATCCAATTGCACATACAAGTTGTCAATTGCAAAGCTTCTTAAAATTCTAATCTAAAGCATCGGAGAGGCACGAAATCTGTACTGGTCTAAAATTCAAACTGGGAGCACCATTGGTATTTTAGCAACTATCCAAGTATGTTGCCGACCGAAAAGAAACTCTTATCTGCGATCTAACCTCTCAAATGAATTTTTGGTAGCCAAGCTTCTCATAACAGCGATATAAAACATCGGTATGGTATGAAATCCGTACCGATTTACAATTCAAACCGAGAGTTTTGCAAACCTTTTGGTAATAATCCTGGTCTATAGATAGCAAAAAAAAAACTCTAAACCATGATCCATTCACCCTGAGCGAGTTGCCTGTAGCCTTTCTTTTTGGAAAAGAGATCTAAAACATTGAAGATGTGCAAAATCTGAATCGGTGTATAATTTGAACTGAGAGTCCAACAAGCCTTTTGGTAGCTATCCTAGCATGCGGTAGGTTGAAATGAGAATCTTAACCATGATCCAAGCTCACAAATGAGTTGACGGTAGCCAAACTTCTTAGAATTGAGATCTAAAGCGTTGGAGAGGCACACAATCTGTACCACTCTAAAATTTAAGCCGAATGTACACCGAGCCTATTGGAAACTATTCAAGCATTTGGCTTGTTGAAAAAAAACTCTTAACCACAATTGAACCTCACAAATGAGTTACCGGTAGCCAAGCTTCTCAGAATAACGATCTAAAGCAATTGAATTGTGGGAAATCCGTATCGGTGTATAATTCAAGCCAAGAGTTATGCGAGCTATTTGGTAACTATTTTAGCATATGGTCAACCGAAAGAACCTCTTAAGCACGATTAAACCACACCAATGAGTTGCCGGTAGCCAAGCATCTCAGAATAGTGATCTAAACAATTGGAATGGTGCCAAAATCCATTTCGGTCTATTATTCTATCTGAGAGTTTTGCAAACCATTTATTAAGTATTCTAGCTTATTGTTAGTTGAGAAGAAACTCTTAACCATGATCCAGCCTGTCAAATAAGGTGCCCAACGCCAATCTTATGAAAATTACGATCTAAGCCATTGGAGAGGCACGAAATCCGAGCTGGTGTATAATTCAAACTGGGAGTTCCATGAGTACTTTAGTAACTATCCTAGTGTGCGATCAGTCAAGAAGAAATTCTTATCCATAATCAAGCCTCTCAAACGTGTTGCCGGTAGCCAAGTTGATCAAAATTGTGATCTAAAGCTTCTAATCCACAATACGATTGAGAAGCTCTAGTTTGCAGAAAAATACGATGAACACCAAATGGTTTGGAAAACTAGAGAATTCGATTACTTAAAATGAAGTAATTACAATAAAAATTTCTCAAACTTTAGGCTTCTCTCAGAACTCTTTTTAGATCAAACATAACCATAAAAATAACTTAAGTTCCCTTTATGTACTATGGAACTCGAAAATCATAAAAGAATGGATCTTGAGGCAAAACAATGCCTAAAAATCAAAAACACATCCAAAGTCGTTCGAGCAACTTTGCGACTAATTGGTCTAAAACCTTAAAAACTTGCCAAGTCTTTCAAACGAAATATGGCTCTGGGCCAAAATTCCAGTGGGATAAACTTTGGTCGTTCGAACGAAAATATCATTCGTTTGAACGACTTTGGGTTCTTGGGCAAAATTCCAGAGAGATGGAATTTAGTCGTTCGAATGAATCTCAACCTCGTTCGAACAACTTCGGCTAAAACCCAAATTACCCTAGATCCTCCTGGATCATGGCTCCCCCCGTTTGTAGCCTTGAGTTTCTGCTCAAGCTAGAACTGGAGATGTGGGAATGCGGCGATGCCCAATTCACTGCTGTACCACTTTGAGTTACTCGGTAGCTGACCCTTCGTCCTAACTCGGAACGATTCAATACCACCCCGTCTTAAAGTATGAACCTTCCTCTCTAGAATACTATCCTCCGGTGACGGATCTTCTCTTTCCATCCATAAGCATCAATCGACGGTAGGTGAGTATCGATAATAGAGTCTTCATCTAAAAGAGATGGCTCAAGCAGCTTCAAATGCTCGACATTAATCACCGGATACATCTTCATGAAAGGTAGAAAATCTAACCGGAATTAATTGTCACCAATCTTTTTGAGTATCAAAAATGGACTATAACGGATAGGTTTAAGCTTCTTACCTTCCCCCTTAGGTCGTCTTCTTGAATAGTACACTCAACACCATGCTTGTCATGTCGAGCCTTATACTTCGCTTGAGTCTTCTTCAGCTGAGCTTCAACCGCCTCATGAACCTTTCTTATCTTCTCTATGAAACGATGAGCTTTAACCTGCTCCTCTTCATCCTTCCCTGACACCGTCTTGTCGCAAAGACTAAATGCCAAATCAAAAGGGTTTTGCGGCAAGTACCCCAAACAAACATCAAAAGGAGACTTCAAAGTGGAACCATGAATCGCCCGGTTAAACATAAACTAAAGATACGGTAAACTCTCATCCTAAATTTTAAGATGCTTAGAATGGAATCCCTGTAATAAATGTACCTAAGTACGATTAACTACCTCTATTTGTCTGTCAGTCTGCCAATGAAAAGTTATACTTCTTTTCAACTTAATGTCCATCATCCCCCACAACGATCTCCAGAAATGCCCTAAAAAGTGGCTATCCCTATCAGAAATAATAGAAGAAGAGAACCCAAAATATTTTCAGGCGTCTTTGAACAACAATCGCGCTGCACTATCCCCTGTGACTGTCTTTTGGCATGGAATAAGAGCAATCATCTTGCTGAATTGATCTACCACTACAAACAAATAGTCATTCTTATACCTGGTCATGGGCACCACCCATAAAATCCATCGAAATGCTCTCCCAAGGTCGACTAGGAACTGGCTATGGTAAGTACAGTCCTATCTTCCTATTGGAAGGCTTCGATGTGTTGTATGACATGCAACCACGTTCCATACGATTAACATCCACCGGCATCTTTGGCCAATAGACATAATTCCACAAATTCAAAAGAGACTTGTCAACCCTGAAATGACCTGCCACCAGGGAACAATGTGCCTCTTGCATCCACTGCAAACGGTCTTCACCCTCAGGAATATATAGTAGACTGCCCCTGTAAATTAAACCATCCTTTAAAACATACTTGCATGTCTTACCTTGCAACAACTTCTCGCGGATCACACTGAGCTCCTTGTCGTCGTCATATCCAGAAACGTACTCAGAAGGAACAATCGGCTGGATCTACATAGCTACCAACAAAGCAAAAATAGTTGGTAATGGGGGTCGAGATAACATATCAACCATCTTGTTGTCCACTCCTTTATTATACTTGATCAATATGGTAACCTTTTGAAGGTACAACATCCACTTCATATGGTGAACTTGTTGAAGCTTGGAATGTGTAGATAAGAACTGTAATGGTTTGTGATCGGAATATACCACAACCTCCATCCCCAATATGTAACTCTGCCAATGCTTCACAAATTGATATAACGCATAGAACTCCTTATCGTAGGAAGGATAGTTGCGTACTACTCCTATAAACATCTAGGAATGGTAAGCAACCGGCCTCCCATCCTGTAAAAGGATTGCCCCCAATGCATAGTCTGACGCATCTGTCTCGACATCAAAAGGCCGCTGCAAATTAGGCATGCTAATACTGGTGAATCCGTAATCCTCCGCTTCAGTAATAGAAAAGTCTTCTCATGGTGCTCTTCCCACACAAACTGTACCCCGGTCTTCATCAAAGAATGCAACGATGCGGCTATTTGGGAAAAATGTTGAACAAATTTTTATAAGTACTGACAAGAACCCATAAAACTGCTCACTTTCATTACTGTATGGGGTCTAGGCCAATTAGTAATGACAGAGATCTTCCCTAGATCGACCTTAAGCTCGCCGTCACCAACAATAAATCCCAAATAGACTAGCTCCCGTTTCCCAAACTCGAACTTCTTCTCGTTTAGAAAAAATTGTTGTGATCGCATCACGCACAACACTTTGTGTATATGCCCAAGGTGCTCCTCCCATGTACGACTATATATGTAGATATCATCCAAATACACAATCACAAAATCATCAATAAAAGTATGAAGTACCTCATTCATTAGCCGCATAAACGTCGTCGGAGCATTGCATACCCCAAAAGGCATCACCAACCACTCAAATAGTCCTTGTTTGGTCTTGAACGCTATCATCTACGTATCTTCCTCCCGGATTCTAACTTGATGGTAACCCGAATTATGATCCAACATGGTGAAAAACTGAATCGTCTTCAACTCATCCTAAAGTTCATCAATTCGAGGAAGCGGACAACTATTTTTTATCGTGATCTTGTTCAACACCCGATAATATACACACATCCTCCAAGACCTATTCTTCTTCGGCACCAATAACACCGGTGAACCACGAGGTGAGCTACTTGGATTAATAACTCCTCGCTCCAGGAGTTCATATACCTATTTTTTGATCTCATCAGACTCTGTAACCGAAGTTTGATATAACCTAATATTGGGTAGTGGCTCACTTTTCACCAAGGTAATATCATGCTCTGCATCCCTCTGACGCGGTATCCCTTCTATGCCCAGAAACAAGTCTTCATACTCTTGCAACTCCCTCATATCGATTTTCTATTTAGAGACATTGCCAAATTAGACAATATCGTAGCCGACGGACCCTCTTGAACCGGTCGCACCAACAGCAAAATAAATTTTCCGCTCGCATTAACCAACCTCTTCGCCTGAGTTATCGTTACCAAATTACTGGTAGTGATATGCTCCTTGCACGCATTGATATGAAACTTCATCCCATCCTTCACCAAAAGATACTTGCGAACTTGACGGTAAAGGATTGCATCGCGGTCCCAAAGATAAGGGCTACCCAAGATGACTTGACACACGTCCAACAAAACCACCTCACATGTCACTTCGTTAATAAAATTCTCAATAATTGTAAACTTGAATGTATACTACTTAGTGATATTCAACTCCGCGTCTTTCTGAATCCAACCTAAATCATGCGGCTTAGGATAAGCCACAGTAGCCAAACCCATCTTCTTCACCACTACCTCAGAAATTAAATTCTTTGGAGTACCCGGTTCAATGATGGTCTCGACTAAGCTCTGCTACACTTGAATGATGACATAGAAAAGCTCTTCCCGACTAACCTCGCCGATAACTAAAGGTTGCTTGAACATTAGAGTATGCTTAGGATTTGGCTTATCTAAATTCGAAAGATCCACAATCGCTGCGGCTAGTGCACATTTCCCTTTCTTGACCTTCTCCTCCTTCGCCTGAAGCTCTAGGTGAAGTTTCTAACATCTATCTGAATTATGTCCATTAGCCTTGCAATGACTACAGATAGTCCCTTTGAATGAAGACCCCTCTCCTTTGGACGAAGTTTGAATATTTATCAATGGAAAAATAGGTCTCCAACCTATCTAACCAATTATCTAATTTCTCGGCATCGACGGAACCATCGAATACCTAAATCTCAATCTTAAAGACAATACGAAGATTACGCATAAAATTTATCAACATACCAAACCCTGGGCTCTCCTTGATGGAATCGGCATCACTAGAATCGCTATCAATCCCCGCATGATAATTGCTGCCATCCCCCTTCAGAACTCCTTTCCTCCTCGAACGGCCTCACCAATGAGAGTGGCCTCACCATATCGCCAAAATAGAAGCCTTCGCAAGGTTCGTGAGACGCAATTGTTCTACCAACTCCCCTACAGTAGAAGTTAGGTCGGAAACTATTGTTTCCAAAATTATGAGTCGATCGTTGGCCTCGTCCATCTTCTTCGAATTAGGTTTGCGATGAATCATCAGCGGACTCACTAGCTTCTCCTTTGTTTGTATGAGATAATCACGTGTAGAGACCATACTCCACAATTAGCACCCCGAGAGTCACAACTGGTAAACTTATGCCACTTAATCCACAATATGATTAGGAAGCTCTAGGTAGCAGAAAAATACAAAGAACACCAATTGGTTTCAAAAAATAGAGAATTCGATTACTTTAAATGAATTAATTACAATGAAAATCTCTCAAACCTAGGCTCCTCTCAGAACTCTTTTAGATCTAACATAACCCTAGAAATAACTTAAATTCCCTTTATAAACTAGGGAACTCGAAAATCGTAAAAGATAAAGAAGATGCGTATCTGTTGGAAACAATTGTGTCATCATGTGATGTTGAAGGTTATAGAGTGCATCAGTTTGGGGTAGAAAGGGTAACTGTTTGTGTTGATGATGAAGATTTGAAGCTTAGATGGGCATCCAGGGATCTTACCGAACGTAGAACGTTTCGTACAATTTTGTTGACTTCATCTGGGGAAGTAGCCTTTAAAAGTTCAGTGACTTGAGATTCATTGAGGTTCTTAGCACTGAAAAGAGGCTTTAATGTCTGATTCTGGTAAAAGAAAACATAGAGTAATCAGTCTTGTAAGTCAAATGTAAAAATAGATGTAGTTTGATGTAATGTAATCGAAGGACGTAGTCACGAATGTTATATTTAACAAAATCAAAGGAGAAAGTTATCGAAGATGAATTGTAACTTATTTATCATAATAAATAAAGTTAATATCTTTAATATTTTATTTATATGTATTTTGATTTAACAATTGTAGTTTGAAATAATCGAAGGTAAAATGTCGAATGTGAATGCACATAAAATGTTGACGGGTTGGCATAACATCTCAAATGTAGTTGACTGAGTGGGTCCCAGAAAGGATTTTGAGGTTGATTGATTTGACTTTGAAATTGTAGAGTTCCAAGGCAGAGTAAATGTTGGTGAGTTGGACCATGACTGGAAGGGGTATAAATAAGACTTGTTGCTGCAGATGTGAGGCATTCATGTAAGATGGTGAAGACAAGAGCTCAGGTCCTGGATGGTGTGTTCAGATGTGTTCAAGCGATGTACTGGGTGCGGTACACTCGATCTTTTGGATCTCAGAACTGTGATATACATAAGGAAGATCCAAAGGAGCCTGATTACGAAGGGATGAGTGAGGCAGAAGTGAAGGAGGCTGAGGAGGACTTTGAGTTTCGTGCCAAATTGTAGTTTTGGCATCCTCCAGTACAATGTGGTAGTATGTGAACTCGAGCAACGTTATTGGTGAAGAGGGAGAATGAAGCTAGATGTAGGGGTTTATGAAGTTATAATGTTTAGTAAGAGTAGGTCTTTGTTAAGGTTAATGAAATGGAATAAAAAAGTTGTATAGGATGTGTTGTCGAGTGAAACAAGGTTTTATTTAATTATCGAATTGAATATGTACTTGTTAAAATTTTGGTGATTGAAAATTGCTTTAAGCAAGTTTCTGGTAGAATGTCAAATATAATGATATTGTAGATGTTGTCGAATGTAGACCCAAAAATATAGGAATATAGGAATATGTAGGGTAAAGTAAAAGTGGGGGAACTAACAAAAATAATGATTATGGCCAAATGTGTTCCTGTAGGGGAGAGTATAAAATATAAGGAAGATGATGTTAATTATCTTTGTGACAATATATGTTGTGCTTTGTTGCATGTGAATATAGCTGAAGAAATTCTTTGAGATATGGAAAGATTATAGGGGGAGTGTAAGCATTTGTTGGCACTAAAAAGACGAAGTATCGTAGAGGCTAGGAAGAGAAGTAGAAGCTGTTACATTCGAGGAATTTAATGGTCGCGACGTGGTGTGATGAACAGTTACGTGGGGTCTCTATATACCTCTGAAGTGGGTGACTATTCACACTTTTCAAACACAGAAAAAAAATTCTTTAGTGCAAATTGATTTTGCTCATCGTTGGATTGGTTGTCTACGATTGTAAATGAGGATATTAATGTTCTGATTGAAAGAGCCAAACGAGCAAAGACAAGGATACAAAAGCAGCGCGTAAACAAGGTTAGTAATTTTGGCTTTAATTGTTTGTTGTTTTGATTGAATAAGTTATAAACGAATAAGATTAAGTAAAGTGAATGTTGCGGTATGTTGAATTGAATCAAAAGTGAATGATTTTCAACATAACAGTGTTAGGGTTTGATATAGTTGTTATTGGAAATTCTGGTTTTGGTGTGATTCATTGGGTGTCAAGGTAGAAGAAATGGAGTCGTATGGGGTTTTATGGATGATTTCTAGTGTGGGTGGTACGAGAAATGGGTAGAGTTGAGTGAAGAAGGTGATTGGTTGGTGGTGCTAAGGTTACAGCGCGATTGTAGAAATGTGTAGAAATGTCATTTTGATATGGCGAGATTGTTGGGGATGTTATTTTTGTGTTGTGATTTGGCCGGATTTTGTGCCGGAGAAGGGGAATTATCAATTTTTGAATAATGGCATTTTTAGCGAGAAACATGTGAAGTATGATCGAGAAGCTGTTGAGTTTCCTGCAATTTGACAAAGAGTAAACCAGATTAATGAGTTATTGATGCTATTTATTTAAAATAGAAAGCCATCGAGAACTGAGTAGATGTGTCACTTGAATGAAAGATAGGAATATGAATTATATTATATGAATTATATCGAGAACTGTGGTAATAAGTATAAATTTAAAAGGATAATAACAGATAATAAAGTGAATGATGTGCTTGAGAGTAATCTCGACAACGATATTTTTATGAATTTATAAACTTATGAACATATATTTGTATCATATATGCTAGATTCTAACTGTGTAAAAATTATTGAATCTGTTGTACAAGTTCGATTTAAAATGACTGAACTAATTCAAAATGACGAAAAAGACATATATGGGAGTTTGGAAGACGTAACGCCTCTGATGATTTATGTGAGGACTTGTATACAACAATTGGG
Source organism: Kingdonia uniflora (assembly GCA_014058105.1). NCBI lineage: Eukaryota > Viridiplantae > Streptophyta > Magnoliopsida > Ranunculales > Circaeasteraceae > Kingdonia > Kingdonia uniflora. The sequence continues at coordinate 135,491 of JACGCM010001702.1, forward strand.
AGGGAAATATAGGGTAGGGTGGAGTAGTACAGATTTAGGTAGCATGGAACTGTTTAGGGTGGTACCTAGTATTGTCAAACAGGCTGAGGAGGACATGGAGACTAATGTAGATCACAAGCCTCAAGCGAGTGATCGAGAAGGTAGTGGGGATGGGGAAGAAGATATGGAGGAAGGCGAGGAGGCATGTTATGGAGAGGGTTTAGAGACCAAAGAGATATTAAGCTTCAAGAAGAAGTACGGTATTCCAGGGGATATAAGGTTAGAGGAGTACCAGCATGAAATGATCGACCAGGAAATACCCTTGAATGGTATTCTGGCGCATCGAGAATAAATAAAGAATTGATTGAAGGTTCTCCTCAGAGCGGACCAAAATAAATTAATGAGCTTTTTTAATATGGCACCGGGGCAGTTCTATCCGAATGTGTATAATCTGTTTAGGGTTTATGAGGCAATAAATGGTCGACTTAAGGCCATGAGGAAGAGTTAATAATTGTTGATGATTTATGTGTGTACTACACACTCATGATGAACACGCAGAAGCTAGGGTATCAGTACTTTGTGAGGTTCCTGAAAAGACCATTGTTTTATGATATGGTGTCAACTGGGGGGCGATACACCGATGAGCTCTTACTTGTCTCTAAAAATTATGAGTTCAATAAAAAAGAGCCCGGGGAACCCTTAAGGAGAAAAACTTTTCACTTAGGTCTGTGGTTAGGTAATTGTAACTCTCGATGTTCGAATTGTGTGAATGAGATGTAAGTGTTTTCTAACTTGTTTATGTTGTTTGCACCGTTGAAAGCGGTTGACAAGAAGTCGGAAGTAAAAGGAGAGTTGTATAAAGTGAGGATAAATTTCTTTGGTAGGATCGATAACCTGGTTATCAATCAAGATCTTATGAACACGCTATTCAAAGAGGCTGGATTAAAGAGGTCGAGGGTAAAGGCGTCGGAAGTGCCTGTTATTGACAAAAAAATGTCGGCGTGGAATAAGAGAGCTCCAGATTCTAGCTTACCATTTGAAAATCGCTCCTTGGCTGGGTACAACACTGATACAGTGATTGATGCTATGCGAGGAGTCTCTGGGAAGGAATAAAAAGAAAAGGGCGGCGAGTTATGATGTTCCTCTATTGCTTCTTCAAAAAAGGCTAACTCAACAATCGATAATGGAGGAGGTGGTTGGTACTGTTAGATCTGTAGTTGTTGTGGATATGCGTCCCCCATGGGGTTCTGGGAGTGTGGTCCCAAAGAAGACTAGTGGCGAGACGTCATAGAAGAAATATGTCAAAGAGTCTGAGATGGAAGTTCAGAAGACTATGGATGCTTTTACGTCTGGGACGGGGGAGCTGAAGACGGAGCTGGAGGATTGCTTGGTGGGGATTGATAGTTTGAATACATTTTTCAGCGAGGGTAAAAGGAATTTGACGAATGTGAGAAAATTTAAAAAAAATTTACGAATGAAAAAATTGGTATGTCACTCAAATATTCATTATATGACTTTGATGCAGATTAAGAAGTTGGTAACTGAAGCTATGGGTAGCGTTTTGGGCAGTGGGGAGCTGGTAAACCAGATTATTGCCTACAAAAATATAGAGAAAAATTTGATCACGGAGAATGCGGAATTGATTGCAACATTGAATAGGTATAATCTCGATGCTAAGAAGGTGAGGGAAGCTGTGCTGGGTGAAGCGAAGAAAGTGGCAGAGAAAGAGAAAAAAGGCTTTGGCAATGTAGAAGACCACCTATGAAAAAGATGTAAGGGATCAAGTTATCGATGCTCATAAAGCAATGGAGTAAGAGAAAGGCAAGCTGCTCGATAAGGTGTGGGCAAAGATGAATGAGGAGAAACTTGTAAAATGCCTGAAAGTGAGGATACATTTTTGAGTACAATATAACGAGTTGGATGAGAAGAATTTTTTTTACAAGGGACTTGCAAATGCTGGTGGTGCTCTTTTTGATGATAGCTCGGATGACAATGTACCCCAGACTCCTGAGGTATGTGGGGAAACGAAGTTATCGAAGATAATGTGATGGTGGAGGCTAATGGTGCTCGTCCTAGTTAGGTAGCAGATGTTCAGGTTCCCGAAGGTACCCTAAATTTGAATAAAGAAAAATCTCCCTCTGAAATGTTAAACCTCGTGTAGACTATGTTTGTTTGAGAAAAAAAATGTAAAAATGGTCAGTGGGACCAAAACAATTTAATTCGTAGTATTGTGGTAAAACAATTTTGTGTTTGCTGAAAAAAAAATTATTTGCGAAAGAATTATGCGCACTTGTTTTGTAAATAGTTCTAAATAGCAGATTTGATAAACTGATTTTGATCGAATATGACTATAGATCAAGCAGATAAGTGATGAACGTTTGTTTGCGTGATATGTGAAAAATGGCTATGTAATAGCAAGTAATGAGAATGACTACTAGATGTATATCCTTAGATGGGTATCTGGATTCAAAATTGAGAAGAACAAGAGCTCTCTTAGAAGTTGTTCGATAAGTAAAGAGTACAAAGTAGAATATCCTGTAATTAGATATTGTTCGCATAAAATTTGAATGATAGGCTTTAGGTATACTTGTTAAGTAGTGACCTAAAAAAAATCAAGATAGCCTGAATTTTATTTGTCTGATGCATACTTATTAAGTATAGGTCGAGATCAGATCAATTAGTAAGAATATTGTTTGTCTGATGTATACTTGACACGTATAGATCGGGATCAAATCAAATAGTAAGGATTTTGTTTATCTGATGTATACTTGACAAGTATAGATCAAGATCAAATCAAATGGTAAAGATACTGTTTGTCTGATGTATACTTGACAGATTGAGATCAAATCAAATAGTAAAGATATTGTTTGTCTGATGTATACTTGATAAGTATAGATCAAAATCAAATCAAATAGTAAAGATATTGTTTGTCTGATGTACATTTGACAATTATAGATTGAGATCAAATTAAATAGTAACGATCAAATTGATAACAAAAGATGTTTATTTGAATTGATAAAAATGGTTACAGTATCTCATCAGTAAAACAATTTTAGTTGAGCCGTGTTCCATGGATATTCAAGCTGTATTTCATCTTTAGTTATCAGCCAATAAGTCCCACTATCTATTTTGTTACTGGCAATGTATGGCCCTTCCCTGTTTTCAAGCAATTTTCCAGAATTTTTAGGCCGAGTAGTATCTTGGATTCGTCGTAAGACAAGGTCTCCAATACCAAATTTTCGTTCCTGAACTTTCTTGTTGTATGTTTTTTTTAATGTATCATGGTATCGTCCCAAATTTGCAATGGCCTTGTATTGAGTTTCTTCTATCCAATTGAGGTTGCAAAGGAGACCGAGCCCATTTTCTTCGTCTAGAATTTTTTGTCGAGTATTGGGTTGATCGAGGTTCGATGGTATGACTTCTTTAGTGCCAAAAGCCATCATGAATGGAGTGCAGCCTGTTGAGACTCGAGGTGTGGTGTAGTAGGCCCAGAGAAGATTGAACAATTCATCCACCCATCGCCCTTTCTTATCGTCGAGACACTTGCGCAATCCTGATTTGATGCTTTTGTTTATAGTTTTAACTTGTCCATTGCCTTGAGGATAATATGGTATGGATGTTGTGACCTGGATTTTGTATTTATGGAAGAAAGCAAGTACTTTGGCGTTAATAAACTATTTTCCATTATCGGAGCATATCATATGCGTACAACCAAACCTGGTAATGATGTGCTCCCAAAGGAACTTGATAAATTTGATTTCATCAGTATGACAGAGAGGAACTACTTTAACCTATTTTGTGAAGTAATCAGTACCAGCCAGGATGAACCTTCGGATTCCCGATGCTGGATGGAAAGGTCCAATGATGTCGATTCCCCATGGTTTGAATGGCTGGAGAACATTGCTGATATAAAAGTCTAAGGCTGGGCTTTTGATGTCTTGGGCATAGATTTGGCATTTGTAGCATTTTCGAACGAAGTCTTCGCAGTCCTGTTTCATCTTAGGCCAATACAACCCTTGTGTAAAAGTGCGTTGGGCTAATGATCTTCCTGAAACATGTGTTTCACAGATACCTTCGTGAAGTTCTCAGATTTCTATTTGAGCTTGTTTCTGAAAAATTCATTCTATAAATGGTCCCCCTCCTGTGATTTGATATAAGAAGTGACCTTGGACAGTAAATCTGGGGAACTTGGATAGAAGTGATCGAGCTTCTTCTTTGTTACTAGGGAGAATGTTGGAGTTGAGGTATGCATAGAATGGTCTTCTCCAGTCTTCAGGATCGTCGTCTTCAGCAATGGTGATCTGGAGTTTTGATAGTATATCGAGGCTGGAATGCTCGATGATTTCAATTTTTAAAGATGTTTTTTCTCTGTCTCCTGGCATTGCGGCAATGTAAGCTAAAGCATCGGCATGTCGATTTTCTTGTCGAGGAAAGTAAAAAATTATTGCATGTTAGAATCTCTGCATCTTTTCTTTGACCAGAGCTGCATAATCAACCATTTGTGCCATTGTTTTGAAATTTTTATTATAATAATTTTCCACGAGCAAAGAGTTGACGCAGACTGCTAATTCTTCTGCTCCAAAAGTAAGTACAGGATCGAGATCGTGTAAGATTCCTTCATATTCGGTCTCATTGTTAGTCGTATAGAAGTTTAGTTTGATAACTTTTTCTATTTGATGATTAGAAGGCATGATGAGGACGATGCAAATCCCCGATCCTTGTGGTACTGCTGATCCGTCTATAAAAATTTGCCAGCCAGAGTATTTGGACCATGCGTCTGGTTCTGCTATTGAGTCATCTGTGAATATTTCTTTGAGTTCTTCCAAATTGAGGTCTTCGAAGGGAAAGTCAGCCAAAATGTCAGCCACTGCTTGTCCCTTAGCTGATATTTGGGGTTCGACAAAAATATCGTATTCTCCAAGGAAAATAGACCATTGCTGGATTCTTCGTGATTTTTCATTTTTGGAGAGTACTAATTTGAGGGGGTATTCGGTGATGGCTTTGAGGGGATGAGCTTGAAAGTAGGGATGAAATTTTTAAAAATTGCAGACCAGAGCGAGTAGCTATTTTTCTGCTGTCGTGTACCTTTTTTCAGCAGGCATAAGTGTTTTGCTGATGAAATATATTGGTTTTTCCACTCTGCCATCTTCTCGAATAAGGATGGAAGTGATTGAATCTTTGGTTGTGGATAAGTACATGGTAAGAGATTCGCTATCAATTGGAGTACTCATTATAGGAGGACGCTCCAAGTATCGTTTAAGATCTTGGAAAGCCATCTCATAGTCAGGAGTCCAAATGACTTCCTTTTACTGTTTATTTGAAAGAGTAGTGGGGTTGCCATGAATAAGGAGGTAATAGAGTTTGCATTGATCAGATGACTTTGAGATGAATCTGCGAAGAGCAACGATTTTACCTACGAATTTTTGAACATTTTTTTTTGTTCGAGGGGATGGCATTCCCATGAGTGGTTTGAATTGTGCGGAATCGATTTTTATCCCTCTTTAGCTGACTAGATGTCCCAGGAATTTACCAGATGCCACTCTGAATTGACATTTCTCTGGGTTGAGTTTCATCTGGTACTTGCGAAGGATATCAAAAATGGTTTGGAGGTTGCTGTAGTGATCTTCTCCTTTCAAGCTTTTGCAGATCATATCATCGAAGTAGACTTCAATATTTGTGTCGAGATGATCTTTAAATATTTAGGTCACAAGACTCTGGTAAGTAGCGCCTGCATTTTTGAAACAAAAAGGCATTACCGTGTAAGAGTAGAGACCTCTTTCAATGATGAAGGTTGTTTTTTCATGATCTTCTTCAGCTAGTGGAGCCTGGTTATAACCAGAGGCTGCATCCATCATAGAAAGAAGTTTGTATTCTGCGAATGAGTCAAGAAGTTGTAGAATTATTGGTAGTGGAAAACTGTCCTTAGGTGTGAACTTGTTGGGTTCTGTGAAGTCAACGTAAACCCTGATTTTGCCATTTTTCTTTGGTATCGCTACGATATTAGAAACCCACTTCGGATATTTAGCTTCCCGAATAAATTCTACCCGAAGGAGCTTATCAATTTCTTTATTTACTGCATCGTAGAGTCGGAGGGCTAGATTCCGTCGCTTTTGAATGATAGCTTTGATGTCTGAAAGGTGGTTGAGTCGGTGACAAGCGATTGAAGGATCGATGTCAAGCATTTCTTGGAAAGTCTAGGCAAATATGTCGATGTTCTTCTTAAGTAGCTGTATCATGGCATCTTTTTCGTCGGTAGATAATTTAGAGCCGATGAAGGTTGTGTACCCTGGGCCATCGAGTTTTGCAGATTCAACTCTCTCGGTGTCATGCTGTTCAAATGTTGTTGATTCTTCTTGTTATAGGTGTTATGCTTTAAGAAGTTTTGATGTATAAGGGTTGGTTGTGGCATTTTCGCACATTCGTGCAACTGCTTGGCTGCCCTTGATTTCGTAAATTCCGTGATTTGTTGGAAAACGTAGCGCTAGATGATAAGTAGAAGGCACTGCTTTGATTGAATATAGCGAACTTTGTCTTAAAATCCCCTAATATTTGGACTCTGCATCATTGACAAGGAATTTTACGAATGTAGTTTCAGAGTCTGCTTGAACTGGTAAAGTGATCTCTCTTGTGGCTGATTCCTTCGAACCATTAAAGCCCGTGATTCTTGTTGTCGAAACTTTTACCAAATTTGTATGGCCTAGGACTTCAATTGCTCTTCTGAACAATACATCTGTGGCGCTTCCAGTATCGATGAGAAGTGTATGTAATGTCCTGCCCGACTTTGAGCATATTGATGAGAGGGTCATTATGAGGGTATTTGACGTGGCTTGTATCACAGTCTTCGAAGGTGATTTGGTAAGGAAGTTTTGATTTGCTTGTTGCTGATTTGTCCAAGGAGGTCATTTTACAGCAAGTCGTAATCCGATCTTCTTATTTTCTTTTCTTCCCTTTTTCAATCTCAACCATATACAGGTAGGGAGCTTGCCCTTGGGCCTGATTTCGCTCCACTTCTTTATTTTTTGCTTCATTCTCTTAGAACTTTTGGATGTCGATGACATAATTGCGGAGTCTTCCAGCTAATAGGATACGATAGAAGACTCGTATGAGGGAGTAGCAGGTGTTAGCATCATGGCTATTCACATTGTGATACTGACATAGTGGCCTTTTGGGAAGATCATAAATGGTCTGTGGGACACGATAACGCTCATCTCCCTTTATCGTTGGCAAGATAGCAGAGAGAGTTGTTGTCATTGGCGGCAGAACTGGGACAGGTCTGTCTGGTTTGCCTTCCCTTTTTTATTGTTGTTGTTACTTCTGTCGCGTTGTTTGGGCACTTTGGTAGTGACTGTTCGCTGAGATGGGGTCTAAGATGCATCTCGAGAATGGATTATAGACGAGCTTTTCATCTTATCTTTCTTTGATCGCTCCAGTTCTATGTAGTTATTAACTACATCCATTATCTCAGTGACTGTATGCGGCTTGTGTAGAGTAAGTTCTTCTCAAACTTTTGAGTCAATGTGCAGGGCGGAGGTGAATGCTAGAATGATGATTTTAGGGTCTGAGTTCCCTATTTTCCTTATTTCCTGTAAGAAGCGTTTATAAAAGTTTGCCAGGGTCTCTTTCGCGCCTTGCTCAAAGTAAAAAAAATAGTCGACAGTGACCTCTCGCTCTCTAGCATGAGCGTAGTTGGCTTCGAAAAGATGCTACAACTGGCTAACATAGTGATGGAGGCCTCATGAATCGTATGGATCCAACAGAGCGGTTCTTCTTTCAGGTTCATGTTAAAGAGTATGCATAACATGTGGTCAAGTTTTGAATATAACCCGACTGCGACTTTGAATTGTCAAACATGTGTAAGCAGGTCAGTCAGGCCTGCATACTGAATAAATTTGGGTATATGGAAATTATCCGGAATGGGCATAACTTCGAGATGAGGGGAAATGGGGTTTGTCACGATTCTATCAAGCGCGGATCGTGAGCCTGGAATGCCAGAATTTATGGCCTGTATTTTGTTGTTGAGGTCGTCTAAGGTGATGAATTGTTACGGGGGAAATGCTAAAGCTACAACCTGAGGAACAAAATCTCCATGTCCTTCTGGTCCCAACCGATCCCTGATCGGTCTTCTTTCAGGTGGGGGAATTTGATGCCGAGTGCGTCGACTTCCTTGAGTTGTTAATGCTGAGGATGTTAAGCCTAAATGTTGAGAGGCTCTGTTTAGGTTTCCGGATATGGATTGAGAAACACCGAGCTCGTCTTCCCTTGGTGGATCATCACGTTGAATTGCTCTTAATCTATGCTCGATTCGAGTGAGTGGAAGGGATGTTTGTCGACCGGTAAGTCGATGTTTGTCGACTGATGTGTTTGACTCTGTTGATCTAAGGTTTTTCGCCATTTGTATCTCTCCGTTTGAAGAGCTTGAGCGTGGACACGCTAATCTTCCATTTTTGGGCCTTTTCTGCGGCTATTTGTTGTTGAAGCTCGAGTATGGTACTGTGGAGATCAGCAGTTCCAGGTATTTCATGATCTCTGATGGCACTGGAATGGCTTCTCAGGTTTATGTTTGTCATCGGACGGTGTTTAGATCAGTGACGGTAAAAAAAGTGTGGTAATTCCCACAGACCGTGCAAATTATAGTGGCGTGATTTACAGAAGGAGAATCTTTGCCAATACTTAATCATAAAAAGAATGCAATAAAGCTAGATAAAATAAGGTGTAGGGGCCTAACTTCTTTTAGAGGGGAAGTCGCCTCTTACATCACGGGGGTTTATCTTTAAACAAAGGAATACAAGTATATAACCTAGAATGCAAAAAATCAATAGACAATATACTTGTGTAGAGGCCCGAATGTGGCGCTCTACGACCTCTGATGAGGATATTTAAAAGAGTTTATATTACTAATGTGTAATTAAAGGTTTGAATACTAGGCTTTACAGAGTGGTCGAAGGTAAACTGCAAGGGGTCAGAGGGGATTTTTTCTAACCCCTCCTTTGTTCTCCTCCTCTCCTATTTATAGAATTATAGGGAGCTGAGTCACTATGTATGGGTCAGATTACATGAGTATTGTCAAGATATTCTGGAACAAGTATGGGTGCCGGACATGTCTGTACTGACAAGGGTATGGGCGCCAAACATGTCTGATGTGATGGCTGCCTGTCCTGTCATACTTTAACCATGTGCAACTGTGGTCGAAGTGTTTTTGTTGTAATATGTGTAGTCTGTTCTCGAGGCTTCGAGTAGAATATGCTTCGAGTAGGCCGCGAGTAGAAGGCAAGGAGTTATCTTCGAGTAGAAGGCTGCGAGTTGGCTTCGAGTAGAAGGCTGCGAGTAGAATTTTGCGAGTAGGCTACTACATTCGCTCCCTCTCAGTGAAGGTCTCGAAAACGGTCTTAGGGGCCTTCGCTGAGAAAAACTGATTGGCGTTAGAAGTTAAACGGTTTGACTGTTTGTTTTCAGGTAGGTAATAGAAGAGGGTAAAAAAGAAATGTTTGGTGGGGGGTTCTTCAGATGATGGGTCTGTTTCGCGGCCACCATTTGTTTTTGCTAGAATCATTTGCGGAAGACATGATGGAGCAACAACTGTTGAGGCTAGGAGAGAGGAGAAGTGTCCCGATGGTAAATTGGGTCTTTTTGCTGGTTTGTTGAGTGTTTAGATGGATATAGAAGGGTATTTGTATTTTCTGCTTGAATTGTACGTCTGAACTTGGTGATGTATCTGACCTTTCAAAGTAGAAGTCTAAACTTGGTGAAGTGAAAAGTGTGATCTGTCGATGTCAAAGTCTGAGTTGTCGAAGTCAAAGTCTGAGCTGGCAAAGTAGAAGTTCGAGCTTGGTAAAGTGGAAGTCTGAGCTGTTGAGGTAGAAGTCTAATCTGCTGAAGTAGAAGTCTGATCTGTTGAAGTAGAAGTCCGAACTGTTGAAGTAGAAGTCCGAACTGTTGAGGCAGAAGTCTAAACTGTCAAGGTGGATGGCTAATCTGTCGAGGTAGAAGATTGATCTGTCGAGGTAGAAGGCTAATTTGCTGAGGTAGAAGGTTGATCTGTCGTGGTAGAAGGCTGATCTGAAGTAGAAGTCTGAACTGTCGAGGTAGGAGGCTGATCTGAAGTAGAAGTCTGAACTGTCGAGGTAGAAGGATGATTTGTAATTGAAGTCTAAACTGTAGAGGTAGAAGGCTGATCTGAAGTAGAAGTCTGAACTGTCGAGGTTAAAGGCTGATCTGAAGTAGAAGTCTGATTTGTTTAAAGTAAAAGTCTGATCTGTCGAGGTAGAAGTATGATCTGCTGAAGTAGAAGTCTGATCTGTTGATGTCGGAGGCTGATCCGTTGAAGTAGAAGGTTGATCTGTCGAGGAAGAAGTCTGATCTAAGGTAGAAGTCTGAACTATCGAGGTAGAAGGCTGATCTAATGTAGAAGTTCGAACTGTCGAGGTAGAAGGCTGATCTGAAGTAAAAGTCTAAACTGTCGAGGAAGAAGGCTGATCTGATGTAGAAGTCTAAATTGACGAGGTAGAAGGCTAATCTAAAGTAAAAGTCAGAACTATCGAGGTAGAAGGCTGATCTGAATTAGAAGTTTGAACTATCAAGGTAGAAGGCTGATCAGAAGTAGAAGTCTTATTTGCTTAAAGTAGAAGTCTAATCTATTAAAGTAGAAGTCTGATCTGCTGAAGTAGAAGTTTGATCTGTCGAGGTAGAAGGCTAATCTGTTGAAGTAGAAGTCTGACCTGCTGAAATAGAAGTTTGATCTTTATAAAGTGAAAAGTTTGATCTGTCAAAGTTGTCAAAGTCTGAGCTGTTGAAGAAAAAGCCTAAACTTTGTGAAGTGAAGAGTATGTTCTGTTGAAGCTGTTGAAGTCTGTACTGCTGAAGATGAAGTCTGAATTTTGTGAAGTGAAAAGTATGGTCTGTCAAAGCTGTCGAAGTCTGAGCTGTTGAAAAAGAAGTCTAAACTTTGTGAAGTAAAAAGTATGATCTGTTGAAGCTGTCAAAGTCTGAGCTGTTGAAGAAGTATGAACTTTGTGAAGTAAAAAGTATGATCTGCCGAAGCTGTCGATGTCTGAGCTGTTGATGAAGAAGTCTAAACTTTGTGAAGTGAAAAGTATGATCTGTCGAAGCTATCGAAGTCTGAGTTGTTGAAGAAGAAGTTTGAACTTTGTGAAGTAAAAAGTATGATCTGTCAAAGCTGTCGAAGTCTGAGCTGTTTGAAAAAGAATTCTGAACTTTGTGAAGTGAAAAGTATGTTCTGTCACAGCTGTCGAAGGTAGAAGTCTGAATTTTGTAAAGTGAAAATTGTGATCTGTCGAAGCTGTCGACGGTAGAAGTCTGATATGTTAAAATAGAAGTTTGATCTGTTTCAGTAGGCTTCGATATCTTTGAGTAGGCTTCAACGTAGAAGTTTGATCTGTTGAAATAGAAGTTTGATCTATTTGAGTAGGCTTCGACACCTTCGAGTAGGCTTCGAAGTAAAAGTCTAATCTGTTTAAAGTAAGAGCTTGATCTACTTGAGTAGGCTTCGACACCTTCGAGTAGGCTTCGAAGTAGAAGTCTGATCTATTGGAAGTAAAAGTTTGATCTGTATGAGTAGGCTTTGACACCTTCGAGTAGGCTTTGAAGTAAAAGTCTGATCTGCTTGAAATTGAAGTTTGATCTGTTGAAGTAAAAGTTTGATCTATTTGAGTAGGCTTCGACATCTTCTTGTAGGCTTCGAAGTAGAAGTTTGATCTGTTGAAGTTGAAAGGTGGGGGTTTGAAAAAACTTCAAGGTCGCCCCCAAGTGTCAGTCAGGCCGAGGGTGACATGACACTTAGAGGAAACCACAAAATTTACTGAACTTCGACGGCTTTGCGGGCCTTATCGAAACATTATCGAGTTCGCCCCTAATGCATCCTCGAGGGTCCGGTCATCCGAATATTAACCTTCCTCTTCCCTTGAGTTTGTTCGAAATTGGGAGTTTAAAAATTTAAAGGTTGCCCCTAAGTATCAGTCGGGGCGAGGGTGGACATGATACCCAGGGTAAACCAAGAAGTTTATTGGACTTCGAAGGCCTAAGCCACAACGAAGCATAACTGTTCACCCCCAATGCATCCCCGAGGGTCCGGTCATCCGAATATTGACCTTCCTTGCCCACCGAGTTTGCTCGAGATTGGAGGTTTGAAACTTTTAAGGTCGCCCCTAGGTATCAGTCGGGTCGAAGGGTTGACATGATACCTAAGTAAAACAAAGAAATCGATTGGACTTTGAGGGCCTAAGCCACAGCGAAGCATAACTATTCACCCCCAATGCATCCCTGAGGGTTCGGTCATCCGAATATTGACCTTCCTTGCCCCTCGAGTTTGCTCAAAATTGGAGGTTTGAAAATTTCAAGGTCGCCCCTAAGTATCAGTCAGGTCGAAGGGTTGAAATGATACCTAAGTTAAACTAAGAAATTTATTGAAAATAAGAGACGAAGTAGGGCAAGAAAAATTGTGTATTGATTATTCTCTATTGACATCAGTTGTACAAGGTTGAGGATATTACCTCCTATAGAAGACTAGCTGTATTGTGTTCCACGGAGTTGTCGGCACGGGTAGAACTGGAACAGAGAGTGGGTACCATTGAGGAGAGTCTGTGGAAGTTGAAAACAAAGGGAAGGGAAAGAGAAAGAGAGATTGATAAGGTGGGAAACACAGACGGTGCCAAATGTAGGGGACTAACTTCTTTTGGAGGGGAAGTCGGCTCTTACACCACGGGGTTTTATCTTCAAACAAAGGAATGCAAGTATTTAACCTAGAATGCAGAAAATTAATAGACAATAAACTTGCGTAGAGGTCCGAATGTGGTGCTCTACTACCTCTGATGAAGATTTTTAAGAGAGTTTATATTACTGATGAGTAATTGAAGGTTTGAATACTGAGCTTTACAGAGTGGTCGAAGGTAAACTGTAAGGGGTCTGAGGGAATTTTTTTTAAACCCTCATTGGTTCCCCAACTCTCCTATTTATAGAATTATAGGGAGTTGAGTCAACAAGTATGGGTCAGATTACATGAGTACTGTCAGGATATTCTAGAGCAAGTATGGGTGCCAGACATTTCTGTACTGGCAAGGGTATGGGCGCTGAACATGTCTGATGTGATGGCTGCCTGTCCCGTCATACTTCAACCATGTGCAGCTATGATTAAAGTGGTTCTGCTGCGATGTGTGGAGTTTGTTCTCGCAGCTTCGAGTAGATATGTTTTGAGTAGGTTGTGAGTAGAAGGCTGCGAGTTGGCTTCGAGTAGAAGGCTGGGAGTAGGCTTCGATTAAAATTTTGCGAGTAGAAGGCTGCGAGTAGGCTTCGAGTAGAATTCTACGAGTAAAAGGCTGCGAGTAGGCTACTATATAAGATTTTACGTAGAAAACTCGGTAAAGGCTGAGAAAAATCACGACCTCGAGGATGATTTTTATGTAAAATCTAGTAAGATGCTAGTTATCCACGTTTGGAGTGATGTTGCGTTTTTAAAGTAAGAATAGTAAAAGATTTTGTTTTTAGAATCAATTCTCTGCCTGTATTTATAGTCATACAGGAAGTTTTACAAAAAGAAAGAATTAGTCTTCTTTTCCGGGAGAGTAGGCGAACTTTGCGGATCTCTAACAGTTCTTTCTTGACCAGACTTCAACAACTACTTTTGGCAAGTCGATGACTTATAATAACTTCTCGAATGATGGCCTTCGATCATGTGTGGCTGTCTTCGACTTCACTTTGCTGGCTTACTCGTTGAATCTAGGGAATATGCTACTATAAGTATCTAGCCTCTCAAAAGTTACCCATAGCTAAGCTTCTTTAAATAGTAATCTAAATAATCGAATTGGTAAGAAATCTGTACTGGCATATAATTTAAACAGGGAGCTTAACGAGCCATTTGGTAACTATCTTAGTGTGTAATCGTGTAAAATGAAACTCTTAACCATGATTCAACCCTCAAATGAGTTTTCGGTAGCCAAGCTTCTCAGAATAGCAATATAAAGCATTAGAATGGGGTAAAATCTGTACCGGTCTAAAACTCCAACTGAGAGTTTTACGAACATTTGGTAACTATTCTAGCATCTAGTCATTCAAAAGGAAATTGTAAATGATGATCCATCCTTTCAAGTGAGTTGGCATTAGCCAAGCTACTTAGAATTGCGATCTAAACCATCGAGATGCGTTATATTCAAACTGGAGTATAATTCAAATCGGGAGCTTCATGAGCCTTTGGTAAATATCCAATCATGTAGTCGGTCGAAAATAAACTATTAACCATGATCCAACCTCTCAAACGAGCTTCCGATGGATAGGCTTCTCAGAATAGCAATCTTGAGCATCATAATGGTACAAAATCTATACCAGTGTATAATTTAAGAGGGGAGTTCCACGAGCCTTTTGGTAACTATCCTAGCAAGTGGGTGGACCAAAATAATCTCATAACCATGATCCAGCCTCTCAAATAAGCTACTGGTAGCCATTTAAATTATCGGAATGGTACAAAATCTGTGTAGTTTTACAATCAAATCATGATTTTTGTAAACCTTTCGGTAACTATCTTTGTCTGAGGTTGACCAAAAATAGGCCCTTAGCCATGATCCAACCATACAATGAGTTGACAGTAGCCAGCTTCCCGAAATAGTAATCTAAAGCATCGGAGGAGGAACAAAATCTTAATCGGTATATAATT
>JACGCM010002320.1:0-24561 GCA_014058105.1 Kingdonia uniflora
GCGCCGATTCCTAGCAAAGAATTGAAGCCAAGATAGTTCAACTCTCTTACATATAGAATCAAAGCCAAGATGTAACCAAATCGAATCAACCCCAGGTAACAATCCCTTATTCAACTCTCTCTTTGTAATCTTCTAAAACCCTAATCAAAACCCTAAATTCTGATATTTGATTTGTATGTTTTGGTGATGATATTTGGCAGTATGGGTCTTCAACAATGATCTCTCTCTCTTCCACCAAAGTAATATTCTAATCAAAGTAATAGACTTATATAAGATCATGGGCGATGATGTATGGGTGATGAACTGATGATGTATGGGTCTTCACCGGTTTGTATATTCCTCGAAGTTTGGTTTCGGTGATGATGTATGGCTGGAGATTAACTTTCATACTATGTATTCTTTGTAATGTTATACTACATGTATATCTGTTGATTACTTCTATGCCATTGCCGTTTTCTCCCGGAAGAATAATTTTGGATTTTCTTCTATGCCGAATCATTCTTCAATGGTTCAATTGCTCCTTTGTTGGATTTCCAGACTGCATATTTTTATTGGGTTATTGTAACGCATTTTTTCTTCTTCCAAGTTTGATTATCTGTACCCGACTTAGGACCCGGCCCGACCCGACTTAGTCCGGCCCGGTTCCGGTTCCAGTCCGGGTTTGGGACCAGTCCGGCTCGGGTCCGGGTTTAAAAATATGTAACTTGGTTAGGCCGATTCGGATCCTACCCAGGACAGAACTCGGGCCGACCCGACCTGTAAACACCCCTACATGTAGCCAGGGGTAGAAAAGTGATATTCTTCAAGGTGGGGATGGATGTCAGATGTTTTTTTTTTTTTTAAGCAAAAAAAAAATCTGACATCCATCAGCGCAAAACATTTTTTTAATTTTTTTTAAATAATAAAAAAACAAAAAAGCGCGCCAATTGAATTGGGGCACAACTCTTTATTTTATTTTTTATTATTAAGTTTTTCATTATATTTTGCAACAATAAAATAATTAAACAACAGTTAAAGTGTAGGCCAGCGGACAACTTTAACCACAATAGCATCGCCATAGATAGCCACTGATTTTATGAATCGAAACGCTATTTGAGCGATGACGATCCTGCAAAAGGAGTTTTTGGTTGATTTGGATCACTATCTTAGTGATAGCGAGCCTGCTACCATGCTCTAAGCAAATAGAAAAAATCAATTGTGGTAACTAGTACCAGTATTTTTCAGAAACTCCAATTGTAGCTAAGACTTTCTGACTGCTTTTTTCTTTCTTTTCGGTAGGCTGAATTTTTGATAAATGAAAAGAGTTATTAGCCAAATCACAAGGTCAAAGCCCTATGTTGAGAAGGTTACCTTGAAAGCACCAAACACAGAGGGTGTTTGCTTCAGTGTAAAGGGAAAATGCCTTGACCAAGTAGCAAAAAAGATCATAAAAACATTAGTAGAAGCCCTTCCAGTATTTTTCAGAAACTCCAATTGTAGCTAAGACTCTGACTGTTTTTTTCTTTCTTTTTCGGTAGGCTGAATTTTTAGATAAATGAAAAGAGTTATTAGCCAAATCACAAGGTCAAAGCCCCATGTTGAGAGGGTTACCTTGAAAGCACCAAACACAGAGGTTGTTTTCTTCAGTGAAAAGGGAAAATACCTTGACCAAAGGAGCAAAAAAGATCATAAAAACATTAGTAGAAGCTCTTCCAAAAGGTAGTTTACAACCTCAGGGTGGTAACAATGTCCAATTATTGCCACATGGAACTACATAATGGATAATGGCTAATGGCTAATGGCTGACAGTTTCTATGAAAAATAACTGGAATTTAAGTTGGAGAACTTTTAGAAGGCGGTTGAATTCATGGGAAAAATTACCTCTGAGGCGGACTTACAAACTAGAGTTGAGAATAATTATGTGGCCTGGACGGAAATGCTCATAAACAGATCAGAAATGGAGATTGATCTTCTTACGATATCAGCTCCTAGACATCGGAGCTTAGCCACGTTCAATATGAGCTACTCCTTTGATTTCTGTCATGCCTTCCACAGCTAATCCTGCAAAAACAAGTGAAGCCCAACATCTTAAATCAGTTACAGCCATAGAAGACCCATGTAAGAAACTGCCACAAAAATAAATAAAAATGAATGAATGATTTCGGCTGCTTGTACACGTGCAATTTTAAGTGCAAAATATAATATGCACATTTCATTTGCACGAGTTTGTTATACTCGCAACTCAGACACCATATGCCCCATATTAAGCATGTGGAGACAAGCAGGTTGTGCATCTCCTAAAGTTCCTTACTACCTTTGAATTCAAGGTGCCACATAAGATTTTCAACCTCCAACAGTGTCTTACTTACTCGGATTTGAGTCTCAAAAAACAAGGTTGATTTTTGGATTCTTAGGTCGTGATTGGGCGCCCAAATGTTGGGCGCCTCATTGTTTTCTAATCGGGCGCCTAAGGTTTGGGCACCCAATTATTTTTTTCTTTTTTTTTTAAATTTAAATCGGGCACTCAAGTCTTAGGTACCTGATGAAAAAAAATATTTTATTTTTTATTTTTTCCCAAAAAAAAATGAAACAGCACTTGGGCGCCTGTTAAAAAATCCAAGTTAGGCACTGTTGGAGGAAATAAAGCCTCACTGACTTGGATTTGCTTTTTTCAACCAAGTTAGTGAGGCACTTTAGAAGTTGCCCTATCCAAGTTGGTTTCTAAAATGATAACTTACTTCAAAATTCATGGATTCCTAATCCATAGTATCCACCATATTTTGTAAATAAAAGTTAAAATAAATATAAGTAAAATAGAATAAGAATAGCAAGAAATATAAGCTGGCATCTAATAAGAGACTCCTCGAGACACTCAGTAAGATGTGGCTTGTATCACAAACATCTCATGATTATAAAAGAAATAAAGAAGAAATAGTAAGTTTTCCTCCAAACCATAGTACATTTTTGGGATATGAAATATAAGACATTATATGCACTCATTATTAAGGGAGCAATGATATAACGAAAATTATGAAAATAAATACTACTTTTTGTCATCTTTACAAAATCGATACTTTGGCAAGCCTTTTCCAAAATTGATACTAAAATTAACAAATCGATAATGGTCCCACCTATTACCCCCTAGCTGCCACCCTATTATTCTCTAACATCAAATGTTGATGGGTAGTCTAATCAACTATAGTAATAAATCTACCAACTCACAAAGATTACTTAACAAATGACAAAGCTATAACAAAATAATTACAAAGATATACACATGAAATGACAAAGTTCTCGCATAACAAATGATAAATAATGCAGAAAAAATGAAAAACTATCCCACTGGAGTTGTTGAGTAATCTAATCTGCTACATTAATAAGAACAGTAATAAGAGGGAAGATTCCCCCTAAATACACTACCAACCTTTAAAAAAATTAAAGCTTCTTCTTCTTATTCTTTAACAACAAAGCTTCTACAAAAATCAAAGCAGATTCTCCTTGATGTACTGTTTGTCTCTTTCATGTGCCAAGTCTTCCAACTATAGTTCTGCATTCGCTAAAGTCCTCACACAGTGGTCATTGAGAAAGAAAAGATCGTTGTTATCATAAGTTATTCTCGTTGCCAAGGACCATTGTTATTCTTCTCTTCGACCGTTGAAGTAATCATTACAGTAAATATAATATCTAACTATGTATCTATCATCTCTCACTGTGTATCCGCATGTTATGCAAGACAATTAATTTGTGCATAATCATTTTTCTTTGGCTTTTTAATCATTTGTCTTCTACTACTTTATCATATGTCATTTTTTTGTATCATTTTTAGTATTTATTATCTGCTACTATATCACCGGAATTGTTCATTGATATCTTTTATTTCGGGATTCCTATCATTTGTTTTAGGGATTGTTGAAGTTGAGTTTTATATCATTTTTCTCATTTGCTTTTGCTATTTATCACCGAAATTATTTATTTATATCATTTGTTTTAGGGATGAATAGAGTTCAGCTTTATACTATTGTTCATTTTGGTGAGGATATCGTACGTCCAAAGATCGGATCAATCGTTAGTTATGTTGGAGAAAGTACAAAACTTACCTCACTAAGAGCGCATTCGTCATACGAAGATTTTGTTACACTCCTTAAAGAAATAAACGAAATCCGTCGTGAGGACTGTAAGCTGAACAACTTTGTCCATGGTTGTGCATGTACAATTTCATCATGTAATCCTGGTTCACCCTTTCACATATGGATTGTTAATGAGCTTAGGGTACCTTCCCATAACTCCCAAAACTTTATTTATGATTTTTGTTCTTCGGGTAAAGGGTTGTCCACCACCAAAGATACTGGCTCAGGTAAAGGGTTGTTCACCACCAAAGCGGGGGGACCTTTGCATCATAACTCACTTCCTAATCCTGAACCTGAATACAGGGGTTACCCTAAAAAAATGGTAGAGGGATTGATCCACATAGGTTTGGAGCTTTAGTAGATGATGATGATGTTCCTCAATCAAATGAATCTCTTGAAACTCTCCGTACTAATGTTCCTCCCTCAAATGAACCTAGTATTCCTCAATTAAATGTTCATCTCTTAAATGAACCTATGTTAACTAATGTTCCTCAATTAAATAAACATTTTTAAACTATCCCTACTGATGTTTCTCTCTCAAATGAACCTTCAATCAAATATTCATCTCTCAAATGAACATGTGTTAACTAATGTTCCTCTTTCAAATGAACTTATGTTAACTAATGATCCTCTTTCAATTGAATCCAAAACTATTATTGGACAAACTGAACCTTCAGGTAAGCTTACAAAATTTGTCATTTGTGAGGTGCCTTTTAACATTTCTTATCAAATTAGTATCATCCTCAGAAGCATATTTCTTATTTGTTCAACTTAATTACGGTTTGAGCCATAACCCGAACAGGTAAAAGATCTCGTAGATTTTTAGTTTAAATTTGTTGCGTACATAGAAGATCCCTATGATTTCAGTAAAGAGTTTAACATTGGTGATCTATAATGAGATAGGATTGAAATCAAAAATCACATAAGAGCTTATGCAGTTGTAAATAAGTTCAATCTCAAACATGTTCTGAGCAACGAATAAATGCTCGGTTCTGCCCTATTCAGAGTAAATACTTATTTGAGTGAATACTTATTACTCCATGGATCCGAGTCGAAACTAATGGTGGGAACGCGTATAAGGCAATGTCTAATAGATGGGTTACTTCTATAATCAAGCAAAAACTACGAAAAGACCCAAACTACAAACCTTTTGGAATTATTGATGATATGTAAATTAATCATATATTGATGTAACATACAACTTGCCTGGCGTGCAAAAGAAAAAGACCATGTAGATGTATCATCACTTTATATGTCATTTGTTCCCTCATACAAGTTATTTGTATAATCATGTTAATTATTTTTTCGCATGTTATTTGGTCAAGTCACTGTTTCATTTGTGCAATAATGTTTATCATTTGTCAGCTCCACAATTTCATTTGATCTACGTAATTATTTAAGATGCGATGCACCTTTGAGCACGCATACCAACTACTTATGAGTTACTTTACGAAAGTGAGGTTGGTTAACCCGAATTTTGTATTTGACATACAAACTACAAGTTGTAAGGATAAGAGATTCACAAGGTATTTTTGGTGTCTTGGTCCTCCCAAAAATACTTATAAACTATTGAGACCAGTTGTTAAGATTGACAAAACTTTTTTAAAAGAGAGATATCGTAGGACTCTACTAACAGCCATCATCATTGGCCCAAGAAATCATATTTTTCCACTTGCATTTTTGATAACAGACTCGGAGACCATCGAAAGTTTGACATACTTCCTGGAGATGTTTGGGTTTAATTTTCACAGTTATGATACTAGATTCATCGTCATCTCTGACAGGAACGCTAAAATTATTAATATTGTACCCAAGGTGTTTCTATTTGTAATCCATACATTTTGTGCCTTATGTATATTGAATTACATTAAAACTACCCCCGAAAGTACGAGGATCACATTTAGGATGGCAGCAGAGGCCCTAACCAGCATTGATTTCGATAAACACATGAATGCTATCCAGAATACAGATCCAGTGGGTCTCTAATACATACTAGGTATTCCCAAGGAAATATGGTCTTATCTATACATTCCAATGAGTAAGTATGTTATCACTCTCTATTGATCAACTTCTCATTTGTTATTTCAGGAATAGTCATTATTACTCCATTTGAATACTTTATTTTTTCAATTATTTGTCATCAGTTCTTTATTATTCCTTTTGCAGTTGTATGATCCCATTTGTCATCAGGTTTTATAGATTTTGCATTTTCTTTCAATTGTTTGTCATTTTTTTAATTACGGAGTGGCTTACACTAATCATGTCGAAAGTTGGAATAACGTTATTTTAAAAGTGAGAGATCTCCCTATCAATGTATTTATTGAGGAATTGCGTAGAATTTGTTTGAAAATGTCCTACACGTATAGGGAAGAAATTAAGAAGAGTCAAGCTCGCTTAATGCCATGGGCTACAGATCATTATAAGAGCAAAAAGTTTATGGTAGATTCACTAACCTGCAGGGTTTGTACATCACATCACCGATTCTGTAAATATTGAAGATGGTACTTGTTCTTATCGTTGGTGGCAAACGATGGGTATACCTTGTGAACATGGAGAGGGGCACCCTTCTCCTCTTCAGGCCATGCTACAAACATTTTGTTAAGTCCCACACCTGTACACCGAGAGGTATAATTTTTAGCATTAGAGGTGCTCTTCTTGGCCCTACCCTCCTACGTTTGGTTCTCCTCATCAAATTTCTCAATCACTTTTTTATCAGACTTCATTGTGAAAGAAAAAATAGACTTTAATTTTAATCAAACACTTGGTAGGCAGTAGTCACAAAGCCAATTTTCCATTGAAATAATGCTGAAATTGCGTACATACACGATAGGTAAAATCACGACGATTGTGAAAAAGTAGTTTGTGCGGCCGGGATGGCTTTTGCGGTTGTCAATCATGAACACGATGTGTAGAAATGGGATGATTTTATCTATTTTTGCAGTCTTTGCAATGGTTGTGTAGGAAGAAAATGTTTAAGGAATGGGGATGGTTTTTGGCGCCAAAAGCTAGATGAACTCGTGTGAATCATACGTGTTACCTAACCTTAAACAATAGTAAACAAATGCTAAATAATATAACTGATGGTGACAGAGTTTGCATGATCTAATATAACTGATGTTTAAATGCCTGACAAATTGGCTTCAACAAATGACAATAAATGCATGAAATGGTGACATGGTTTGCCTTACACGTCTCGAAAGAGTAATGATACGTGTACATCACGGAATTTAATTTGGACACGTGGAGTGATAATATATATTTTTAAATGATTTGAACTTTTTTTATTATTATTTAGGAAGTGACATTCGTACTAGTGGAGCCTACGGCCTTACCTTTGGCCTTGTAGAGCCCACGACCTACAAACCTACTGTAATATTCAAGCAGTTGATATTTTTCTGAAAGAATAGTAAAGTTAGATAAAACAAATGATAAAATAGGCTGAATAAATGAGAAATTTGTTATTGATTATGACAAAATAGATGTCTGAAAGAATGGCAAAGTTTAACTAATTAAATGACATAGTATGGCTTACAGCAATCGCACATATGATTTACCATCATTTATTCTACGAGTTGAGTAGAGTAGAGTACCATCTACAGGAGTTATGAGTACCATCATTTCCACCATGCCCAAGGACTAGAGTACCAGTCTTTAATCAAATGCTTGGTAGGCAGCATTCACACAGACAGTTTATGACAAATAATCATGACGGTTTTTACCGTTGAGTAAGGAGAAGAAACTATTTGATGAATCGGGATCGCTTTTGACGCTAAAAGCAAGATGAACTCATGTGAGTCGCACATGTTACCTAACCATAAATGATGGGAAATAATAACAAAATTGGTGAAAGAGTTTGCCTTCTTACAAAATCAAATCTGGCAAAAGGTAGGACAAACTCTACTAAAACAAATGACAAGTAATTCATTAGATGGTGATAATGTTGGTCTTACACGTACACGAGGCTTGATATAATAGTTTTAAATGAGTAAAAAAACTTTTTATAATTTTTTATTACGTCGGATGTGACATTCGTACTTGTAGAGCCCAAAAATAGGTAGTTGACTGCTGTAATATTATAACTTTAGTAGGGACACAACTAGTTTTTCCCTTTCCAGTATCGATTTTGGAACTTATTATTCCCTGGGCCCAATTTTATAAAGATGGCAAAAAGTAGTATTTATTCTCATAATTTCCGATGATATAAAAGAGTACCTTCCTTGGTGCCTGCCATAATCCAATACAGTTCTTCCACAACTTAAATTTTTGATCCAACCTTTTACAGCTCTCTCACTGCACAAAAGAAAATACCCTAAGTAATCAAGCTAGTTTTCTAGTGGTTGGTTTAACTACAGAGTAGAAAAATTAGGTGTATATCTAATGTCAATAATAGAAATGGTAAAGTTCTATATAGACTGGTAAAAATTAATTTGAGCAATGTCATTTAAAGGAGCTATCTTATACCATACTGATTCCTCAATAACCCCTCAAGGGTTATTTTAGTGATAGATCCTGTAGGAGCTAGAAGATCATATTTGGTCAAATACCAAGCGACAAACTCCTATGTTCCTTTTATTACGGTATTTTCGAACACATTCCTGGATAACAAACCTATCGATTATCTTATTGATGATCTCGAGGATGTATGATGATTTTGACGGGATTGGTGTTGTTGATAGTGACGATATCAATGAGATTGGTGATAGTGATGATATCGATGATGATCTTGATAAGGAGCTACGAACTATGATGAATGAGCTAACGACAGATGCGCTAACTATGTTTAGGATGTCAAAAATATACCAATTTGATATCACCTTTAAATTCGAATTCATAAAGCAATATCTCCTTGTATAATATAGATTCCAAATATTCATGATCTGTATGTGAATGAGGTGAATTACTTATCCCTCTATTAATTAGTGACTATCTCTCCAAAGATTATGAAAGATGTTCCACTATAAATATTCTTGTTATGGCATTTTTGGTGTTTACCCCCCACTTAAGTATGGATATTCGCGATTGCTCCCCCCCCCCCCGCCTCTTCATGTGCCAAATATTGTGGTTGGCCCCCCAATAGTCGGTTAAACCAAGCTTTGACTCTGTTAACTTATTTTGACTAGAATTGATTTTTTTATAATGCCCAAAGTACCCTTCCAAGCTGACTAGGATAACGGCCATTTTTTTTTCGAAAAACTAGTCTTTGACTTCTCACTCACACTTGTGTTCCCCCTCTCACTCTATCTATATATGGTACTTGGAAACCTAACTAAATATTCTTCAATCTTACATTTATCATGTCTCAACTAAATAATAATGTAATGACCAAATTCCGTTAGCTCGAAATGGCTCAGAATTAGCTCTTAGACCAATATACATGTGATAAAATCTAATATAAAGTAAGAAATGATGTATGTGATTTAGCGTGGAAAACCTCGGAATAGGTAAAAAAACTACAGCCTCAAATTGAGGGTTTTTAGTAACAGTAATTTTTATTGCTTGAGGCTAATATCTTATTACAAGTTATCTCTCGAACTAGAAATACTTGATCATGTAAATAAAATGTTTAGCATTTGAGAATATAGAAAATTTGGTTTTCTTGGTAATTTCTCATATATTTTTCTGGTCCATGTCTCTTATGGAATTTTTTCCTTATATAGGCTTTACCCACAACTCGTTATCATGCTTATAATGATGTGTTTTCTAGAAGGATAATCTTTGCCAATACTATTAGTAATGGAAATGTAATAATAGATTTAAACAAATAAGATTTTACGCGGAAAACTCAGTAAAAGCTGAGAAAAACCGCGACCTCGAGGTGGATTTTTATGTAAAATCTAATATGTTGCTAGTTATTATAAGTTTTGAGTGGTAGTAGGGCTAGGAAATAAGGATAGTAAAGTTGTGGATTGCGGTCTCTCGAATAATCTATTCTCTGCTTGTATTTGTAGTAGATACAGGCAGTTTAAAAAAATGAAAGAAATAGTCTCCTATTCCGGGGGGACTGAGCGAACTTCGCAGATCTCTAACAGCTCTTTCTTAACTAGGCACAATGGCTACTTTTAGTAGTTCGAAGACTTGTGGTATCTTCTCGAATGATATCTGTCTTCGATTATGTATGATTGTCTTCAACTATACTGTGTTAGCTTATTCCTTATCAAATTTGGGGAATATGCTACTACAATCACCATATTCTTAACATAAGTGCTTGTGGTTGTGTCAAGAAGAAATTAGAAGTTGAAGAGGTTGCCAAATTTTATCACCAATCGTCAAATTATCATTTTTGAGGTCAAAATGAATTATATCTGGTCATTTTTTGTCCTGAGGAGTAATTAATATGGTACATTGGACCTGGCATATTCATGTTGGGTATAAATAGATGGTCTTAAGGAGGGCTGTATGGTGGCGGATTATAAGGATGCCGCCCCAAGTGTGGCACAACACGTCACCTGAAGATGAAGATGGTAAAGAATCTAAGTTAAAGGTCTGTCTCAAATCAGTCCTTTATAACCTTTCCATTGATCCTGTCATGATTTAGAGGGTGGGGGGAGGTAGAGTTAGAGAATGTTTGCATTCATCAGAACCATTTGGGCTACCATGCGGTGCAGAAGGTAATGGAGTGTATCAGTTTAGGGAGATGGGATTATTCTTCATAGTGAATACAAGGATGCGTTGGCTGGTTGGGTGTCCAGGGATCTTTCCAAACGAAGGAGGCATCTTATAATTTTTTACTGCCTTTCAACTGTTGAAGGCATCTCTTGTTAGAAGTTCAGTGACTTGAGATTCATTAAGTTTTTTAGGATATCGCTACCCTTCTGCTAGAGATAATGCTAGTTCTGGTGAAATGATGCAATAATGTCAAATCCTGGTGAAAAGAAACACAAAGCAATTAGTCCTTCAATTCGAATATAAAGATAGTAGTATAATTTTGATGTAATGTAATCGATGGAGATAATTGTCGAATGTAAAATGTAACCATTTAAATAAATAAAGTTATTTCTCAACTTTTATTGTATATTAATTGTCAACTATATATTTTGGAAATATGAAAGTCATCGATGGTTAAATGTCGAAGTAAGATGTATAGAATAGATGTATGTTTGATTACAACTCGAAGTATATTTGACAGAGTAGGTCTAGGAATGGATTTCGACATTTATTGATTTGACTGTTGAAAATGTATAGTTTTTTATAAATGTGTTATTTTGACTTTGAATGTGGAGGACTACAAGTATCCTTTGGTGCTTAAAGTAAGAGTTGTTTTGGTTTAAAGAAATGGTGATGACGAGATCTCAGGTGCGTAATGAGGTATATAGTCGTGTTCAAGTAAAGTATTGTAAAATATATGATCGATATATCGGCTTTCAGAATATGAGTATCCACTTGGAAGATCCTGTGGAACCTAACTATGATGGAATAAGCGGGGCAGAGGCAAATAATGTTGAGGAGGACTTTTAGTTTTGGTGCAAATTGTAATATTGGAGTCCGCCTGAATGTGTGAGTTACATGTGGACTCGTGTAAAGAAGCTGATTAAGAAAGAAGATGATGCTGCAACTAAGGGTTTGTAATATAAATTTTTAGATGAAATATATGTAATGGACGAATTGAAGTTAAAATGAAATGAGAATTAAATTTGATGTCAGATTGAAGTTGTTAATAATTTATGTTGTGATTTAATATCGACTAAATTTTGACTTGGTAAAATTGTGGAATTCAAGAATGTTTTGCTCGTCGTATTTGAAAGTCCAATGAATTTCGAATTTGAATGTACGCTAAACTTGCCTTATATATAGGGATATGTGGATAAAGTATCAAATGGGGGCAGGTAATGAGAAGAGTGACTCATGGCGATATTTTAAAGTACAAGGAAGACAATGTACATTACTTGTGTGACAAGATAGATTGTGCTTTGTGGAGTATGAATGTGTCAGAAGAAATTCTTTGAGATATGGAAGGATTGGGGCATAGTCAAAGACTTAGAAAAAATAAGTGTAAGGCGTTATGGCCGAGTAGTCGAACAGTCGTGAAGCGGTGCAATGAACAGTTGCCTGGGGTCTATAAAGAGTTTAGAGGTGGGCGACTATTCATAATTAGTAACTTCTGAAAAAATCCACTCAAGTGCGAATTCAGTATTTTCGTCTTTGGAGTTGTTGAAAGCAGTTGGGAAGAAGAAGATCAGTGTTTTGATTATGAAAGCAAAGCGGGCGAAGGAGAGGGTTACAGAAGTAGCGCGTAAACAAGGTTAGTTTATTTTGTTATTTTGTGTAGTTTTGCGATTGATTGTTTATATAATTCTGTAGGGATATGTATGGCTAAAGTATTTGTTGAAGGAATTGGAATGAGTGTAGATAGATTGGGTTGCAGGGAAGAGTCAGTTGTGTTAGGGTTTAATTAAATAAATCACGATAGTGATGGGATTTAAAGGGATTGTGTGATGGCAATGGAGTTGTAATGGTAAACAAAGAGATTGGGGTGCGAAAAATTTTACGTAATTAGTGGAGAAAGAATGGTTCATAGCGCCGTGATGACGGTGCAACTGTATGGGATTGGTTCTGATTGCAGCGAGATTATCGAAAACGACTATTTGTGAGTTGTGATTCGGTCAGATTTTGTGTCGGATAAGGCTATATCCGAATTTGAATTAGAATGGTTTTGGCAGGAAAGCAAGTGAAGCATCTTCGAGAACTTATACTATTCCTGAAATTTGACAAAAATTAAAATTAATATAGGAATCGATGTTTATTACTTAGAAAAGAAATAAACAAAAGTGTATTGAGAACTGAATTTAGTAAGATGTAGCTGCAAGTAACGATAGTAGAATGTAATGCTAGTAATATGAGAATGATGTGTTAGAGAGTAATCTCAACAACTATATGAATATGAGTATATGAACCTATAAACATATATATATGTATCAGATATAATAGATACTAACTGTGGTAAAAAATATGGAACCTGATTTACAGGTTCTTAAAAATGGCCGACCCAAATCAAATTGATGATTAAGATATATATGAGGATCTTCATGACGTAGAGCCTTTGATGATTGATGTATCTATTTGTGCACAATAGCTGGGAAGTAGCTATAGGGTGGGCTCGAGTAGTGCCGGTTTAGCTAGTGTCGGTCAGTTTAGGGTGGTTCATAGGGTCGTCGAAGTGTCTGATGAGGAGGCTACCAAAATAGACATGGATCACAAGCCACGGATGAGTGATCGAGAAGGTAGTGGGGGTGTGGAGGAAGATGTAGAGGAGGGTGAGGAGGCCTATTATGGGGAGGGTCTCGAGGCAAAAAAATAATTGAGGTTCAAGAAGAAGTATGGTATTCCTGGAGATATTAGGTTGGAGGAGTACTAGTACAATATGATTTGACCAAGAAATACCCTTGGGTAGGATTTTGGTTCATCGAGATCAAATTAAGAAAGGGTTGAAACTTCCCCTTCGAGCTGACCAGAGAAAGTTGATGAACTTTTTTGATGTGACACCTGATCAGTTCGATCCAAATGTATGTGACCCATTCAGGGTATAAACGGTCGACTGAAAGATAGGGGGAAAGAGTTGATCACAATCGATAATTTATGTGTGTACTACCCACTCAAGATGAACTCGACGAAAGTTGGTTATCGTTACTTAGCAAGGTTTCTTAAAAGACCATTGTTTTATGACATGGTTTCAACAGGTGGGCGATATAGTGATGAATGTTTACTCATTTCTGGAAATTATGAGTTCAACAAGATAGAACTTGGGGAGCCATTAAAAAGAAAGACCTTTCACTTAGGTTTGTGGTTAGGTAACTTAATTGTCGATGTTATAAGTCATAAATGTTATGTGAATTCTTTGTAACTGTATTTTGAGTATGTGCAGCTTTGAAGGAGATTGACAGAAAGTCTAAAGTTAAAGAAGAACTATTCAAGATAAGGAAGGGACACTTTGGGAGGATCGATAATCTGGTTATCGACCAAGATCGTATGAGCACCATTTTTTAAGAGGCTGGGCTAAAGAAGTCGAGGGCAAAAGGTATCGAAGTTCCTGTCATCGACGGCAAGATATCGACGAAGAATAAGAGGGCCTTCGAGGCTAGTATGCCATTGGAAAATTCTTCTTTGGCCGGGTACAATACTGATACGGAGATTGATGTGATGTTCAGAGAAAGCTTGGGAAAGAATAAGAAGAAAAGAGTAGAGGGCCAAGCTGTGGCTCCTTTGCTGCCTTTAAAGATGACTAATCGACAATCGACAACTGAAGAGAAGTTGAAGATCGTGAATCCCGTAGCTGTGCCAGATGGGTGTCCACCACGGGGTGCAATAAATATACTCCCAAAGAAGAGAGGAAGTGGTGAAACATCGAAAAAGAAATTTATCGAAGAATCTGATACTGAAGTTCAGAGGATGATGGACTCGTATATGTCTGGGACGGATGCACTGGAGGTGGTGTTGGGTGACTGTTTGGTGGGGACTGAGAGCTTGATTACTTTTCTCAGTGAGGGCCAGCGATACATGTTGAAGGTGAGAAATTTTACTTCTTTGCTTCGATTAGAAATACTAGTATGTCACTCGAATACTCAATTTAAATGTAATGCATATCAAGAAGTTGTTGACGGAAGCTAAAGATTGTATTGTTTGCAGTAGTGTTCTGGCAAATCGAGTTTTTGGATACAAAAATATAGAGAATGAGTTGACGAGGGAGAAGGAGGCTCTGATCGATGAGAAGGAGGGGTTGAATGCAAATCTGAGTACCTACAAGGTGGAAGCGCGCAAAGCGAGTAAGGCTGTTCTTCATGAAGTGAAGAAAAAATCGGAGAAAGAAAAAGAGGATGTCCTTGCGATGCTGAGGACAAACTTTGAGAAGGACGCGAGGGAGCAGGTTACCGATGCACGGAGGGCGATGTAGATAGAACATGGTAAGATTTTGGATGAATTTAGGCGTAGTTGGAAGGGGAGAAGTTAGAGAGATCTAAACAAGTGAGGGCTCACTTTTTTGGACAGTATGATGAGCTCGAAGTAAGGAAGGATTATTACAAGGGTTTAGTTAAATCTGGCAGTATTGTATTTGAAGAATCTTATCCAGAGGTCGATACTCTGGAGGCTCCCAAAGTTCTGAGTGGGTCCAAAGTCATCGACGATGTGGTGATTATGGAAACTTATGGGGTGTAATCTTGAGAGGTGGCAGAGGTGTTCGCTCTGGATGGTGTTGTGAAGGTGGATGAAGGAATCTCTCCTCCTGCAGTAGTAGAGTAGAAGTTGTGGATTAGTATTTGTTTGTTGTCTTTTTGTTTGAGAATTGATGTTAAAAATGGTCGTGGGAGCTAAGCAATTTTAATCATATGGTATTTTGGATGATGAATATTTGTTTTTCAGAGAAATTTTATTTCGAAAGCTTGTTGCATATATTCTGTAAATTATGCTAAGTAGTAGATTTGACAAAGTGATATGTTGAATGTGATTGTAGATCGTAGCAGACAAGTAAGGAATACTTGTTGGCGTGATAAGTGAACGATGGTCATGAAATGGCAAGTAAGAAGCATAAGTATCAGATCTACATCCTTAAATAGATATCTGAATTTAGATTCGAGAAGAATAAGAGTTGTTATAGTTGTTCGATAAGTAAGGAATACGAAGTAGAATATCCTGCAGTTGGATAGTGTTCACATAAAATTGAATGATAGTCTGGATGCGTACTTATGAAATATTGATCGAGATGAATTGAAGATTGCGCAAATAGTTGACATTCTGATGCATATGTATCAAGTATGGATCGAGGGTAAGTCAAGATAGTAAATACTGATTATCTGAGGCATACGTATAAAGTATGGGTCAATATCAAATAAGGATAGTAATGATGATTGATTGTCGGATGCATACTAATTAAGTATGAATCAAGATTAAGTCAAAATAATAAAGATGATTGATTATCTAATGCATACTTGTCAAGCATGGATCGAGATCAAGTCAAAATAGTAAAGATGATTGATTGTCTGATGTATACTTGTTAAGCATAGATCGAGATCAAGTCAAAATAGTAAAGACTAAAGTGACAGTAAAGATTTTTATTTAAATTGATGAAAATGTTACAGTATTTATCTGTAAAACAGTTTCAGTTCGGCAGTATTCCACAGATATTCGAGCTGGATTTCTTCTTCAGTTATCAGCCAGTAAGTTCCACTATCTGCTTTGTCGCTGACAATGTATGACCCCTCTCAATTTTCTGATAATTTTTTCTGAATTCTTAGGCCAAGTATTATCTTGAATCCGTCGAAGGACAAGGTCTCCAATACCAAATTCTTTTTTTTAAACTTTTTTGTTATAAGCTTTTTTTAGTGTGCCATGGTATCTTCCCAAATTTGTAATAGCTTTGTCTCGAGTCTCTTCGATCCAGTTGAGGTTGCAGAGGAGACTGAGTTTATTATCTTCATCTCAGATGTTCCTTCGGATACTTGGTAGATCGAGGTCTGAAGGAATGACTGCTTCATTACCGAAGGACATCATGAACGGAGTGTAGCCTATTGAAACTCGAGGAGTAGTGCAGTAAGGCCAGAGAACACTGAGTAGTTTGTCGACCTACATTCCTTTCTTATCGTCAAGATGCTTACCTAGACCTGATTTGATGCTTTTGTTAATGGCTTTGACTTGTCCGTTGACTTGAGGGTAGTATGGTGTGGATGTTGACAGCTAGATTTTGTATTTATGGAGGAAAGCAAGTACTATTGCGTTGATAAATTGCTTGCCATTGTCAGAGCGTATCATTTGTGGGCAGCCAAACCTGGTGATTATGTACTCCCAAAGAATCTTGATGACTTCATTTTCATCGGTATGGCATAGAGAAACTGCTTCAACCCATTATGTGAAGTAATCAGTGGCGACTAGTATGAACCTTCGGTTTCTCGATGCTGGATGGAAAGGTCTAATTATGTCGATTCCCCATCATTTAAGCGGCCGGAGGACATTGCTAATATGTAAGTTGAGGGTTGGACTTTTGTTATCCTGTGTGTGATTTGGCATTTGTAGCATTTATGCACATATTCTTCGCAATCATGTCTCATCTTTGGCCAGTAGATGCCATGAGTAAATGCTCGTTGGGCTAATGATCTTCCTGAAATATGGGCTCCACATATACCTTCGTGAAGCTCTCTGATTTTGATTTGAGCTTGTTTTTGAAAGATGTATTCAATATGGGGTTATCCTCCGGTGATGCGATAAATGATGTTATCTTGGACTGTGAATCTGGGGTACTTAGCCAAAAGTGAACGGGCTTCTTCTTTGTTACTAGGAAGGATGTTGGAGTTGAGGTATACATATAATGGTCTTCTCCAGTCTTCAGGGTCTTCATCATCAGTAATGGTGATCTGGAGTGTTGACAGTATATCGAGACTGGAATGCTCGATGATTTTAATTTCTAAAGATATTTTTTCACTGTCCCCCAGCATGGTAGCGATGTAAGCTAATATGCCAGCATACCAATTTTCTTGTCGAGGTAAGTAAGTGATCGATGCGTTTTTGAATTTGTTCATCTTTTCTTCGACCAGGGTTGCATAATCAACCTTTTTCTATTGTACCGAATATCCAATTGTAATGATTTACCACGAGTAAGGAATCGACGTAGACTATAAATTCTTTCACTCTGAGTGTGAGTGCGAGATCTAGACTGTAGAGGATTCCTTCATATTCAGTCTCATTATTAGTGGCATAGAAGTTCATCTTGATAGCTTTCTCGATGCGATGATTGGAAGGTATAACGAGGACGATGCCAATTCTTGACCCTAGTAGTCCGGCTGATCAGTCTGTAAAAAGTCACCAACCAAAACTCTTGGACCATGCATCTGGCTCTACAATTGAGTCATCCGTGAAGATTCCTTTGAGTTCTTCCCAATCGGGGTCTTTGATGGGAAAGTGTGCTAAAAAGTCAGCAACTGCTTATCTTTTGATAGATATCTGGGGTTTGAAGGAGATGTAGTATTCGCCAAGGAAAATAGACCACTGCTAAATTCTTTAAGATTTTTCTTTTTTGGAGAGTACCAGTTTGGGGGGATACTTGGTGATGATTTTGATGTGATGAGCTTAAAAGTATGGACAAAGTTTTTGAGAGCTGTAGATTAAGGCGAGTAGCTGTTTTTCTGTTATTGTGTATTTTTTTTAGCAGGCATGAGTGTCTTGCTGATGAAGTAGATCAATTTTTTTATTCCTTCATCTTCTCGAATAAGGACATAACTAATTGAGTCTTCAGTTGTAGATAAGTACATTGTCAGTGTTTCGTCATCAACTGGAGTACTCATGATAGGAGGACGCCCCATGTATCGTTGAAGATCTTGGAAGGCTAACTCACAGTCAGAAGTCCAAATAATTTCCATGTGTTGTTTCTTAGAAAGAGGAGTGGGATTGCCACGAAGAAGAAGGTAAAGAATTTTGCATCGATCAGATGACTTTGAGATGAATCTGCGAAGAGCAGCGATCTTGCCTATAAATTTTTAGACATCTTTCTTTGTTCGCGGAGATGGCATCGTGATGAGTGCTTTGATTTGCACATGATCGATTTCGATTCCTCTTTTGCTTACCAAATGTCCCAGGAATTTACCAGATGCTAATCCGAATTATCATTTCTCTAGGATAAGTTTCATCTGGTATTTACGATGGATATCGAAGATGGGTTGGAGGTTGCTGGAGTGATCTTCGCACTTCAAGCTTTTGCATATCATATCGTCGATGTAAACATCTATGATTATGCCGAGATGATCTATGAACATTTTGGTCACAAGCCTTTGGTAAGTAGCACATGCAATTTTTAATCCAAAAGACATCACTGTGCAACAATAGAGACCTCTTTCAGTAATGAAGGTCGTTTTTTCTTGATCATCTTCGGCGAGTTGAACTTGATTGCAGCCGGAGGCTGCATCTATCATAGAAGGAAGTTTGTGCCCTGTGACAAATTCGAGGAGTTGTGGAATTAGTGGTAGCGGAAAATTGTCCTTGGGTGCAAACTTGTTAGGTTTTATGAAGTCAACACAAACCCTGATCTTTCCATTTTTCTTAGGAACTGCAACGATGTTAGAAACCCAATTCGAATACTTACACTACAAGAATAAAGGGTATTAGCCACGGTAAATTCTGTGGCAAAAAGCTTTTTGCCACGGTTTTAACCGTGGCATGCGTCGTGCCCGTAGATTGGTGGCTAAAGCTTTGACACAGTTATTACCGTGGCAAAAAGTGTCTCAATTGCCGCAACTTTTACGGTGGCTACTTTGCTACTGTTGTGGAAAAAGCTTTTATTTACCACGGTATTTACCGTGCTATATTTTAGAATCTGTGGCAAAAGACTATTATTACCACAACATAATCCGTGGTAAATGGCCATTTTTTTGCTATTTCAAAATCCGTGGCAAAAGCCTACTTTCACCACAACATAATCCGTGGCTAAAACATAAATAAATATATATAAAAAATTATTTCAAAAAATATATTTATTTAAAAAATATATAGAAAATGAGATAAATTATAAACATGTTTCTCCGGTAAAAAAATATACGATAAATCCTTGTAACAAACGCCGATGAGTTCTCCAAACAAGTTAAAAGCTCTCTTCCAATGGATCTAGCCAGGGGGCATTAAGTTTCTCGCAGTCTTAGTACTACTGCCAATACTCCACCCATTAGCCGTTGAAGAACCTGAACACCAAGAAGAACTATAAGCACTGAGACATATAGTAAAGCAAATGGCAAAAAGTAAAAGAATTTACCACTCACACCTTGTACTCAGACTCAAGGAGATAACAATGCGGGATGAAGATCCTTAGAAGCTACAAGATGATATCTCAACTATACCAATAAGTCAGAAATATGTGATTGCTACTAACAGGATGACTACATGTCGTTGATTCAAATGATAATTGGTAACATATCATGAAAAAATATACATTAATATACATTAAGAACATAATGTATTAACTTGCTCACCTTAGCCAACCTCGTATATTTAGCTCAAATATCTTATCCACTAAATTCAACAGAGGCACACTAACATTGGGTGGCGTCCACTGCAAGAAAAATAGAATATGAGTGTGCTATAAAGAACAATACACACTTGACTAAGGAAAGGTTAAACTGAGAAATCATACTTGTAAGTATCGATCAAGTTGAATGCAATGTTGATGAACAAAACTATCATTAATACTCGATGAGAGAAATCTTTTAGGTGGCAAATGCAGTGTATAGTTGGGTATATCTTTAAGATGCCGGCGCAATCTCTCAAAATTTATGTATCTATAATTTGTAAGTACAAATGATTAGTGAATAACTGTAAACTGTTGATAGAGCTACAATCATTTGGAGACATCCACATAAAGATGCTTACAGTCACAACAACAACTCACATAAAGATGCACATGAAACATTTTGAGAACCTCATAAAAATGGGGCAGAAGAAAGCAACAGACTTACACCAGCAGATTTGAGCTATCCAGAAAATGGACGGAAAAGAATGTAAAGGCAGTTATCTCAAGCCCTTATCTTTGTTCAGAAAATGGATAGGGAAAACTCTAAAGTTGCTGCCCAACTGATCCATGCCTCTTATAGCTGGCAGAGCTTCAAGCTACAACAACATTGCAAAAGCATGTTCAGAACCTCAACAAAACTTGAGCAAAAGGAAGCAACAAAACAGCTGCCTACCAACACAAGTTTGCTCAAAAAATGGTTGGGACAGTCACCTTAAATATAATGAAATTCTTTTTTGAATTAATCTCTCCAGGCACTATCAAAGCAGTTAAAGATGCAACTAAACCTTTCACAAATAGTTAAAGATGCTTATATAGGCATTCTCAGAGTATGTTGCTTTTGTAAGTCATATAAGCACAATAACCGCCATGAGATGCAAGGCAAGGGCATGGAAGTCTTTGAGGAAGTAACTTTTGCTTGTACTTAACTTTAAGAAACGGATGGATAAAAATACCTTCATTTCACGAACCAAGTTTTGTTTTCTTTCTGCATTTGTCACAACAATTGAATAAACTGTAAAAGCTTTTGATCCAGTTTTTTCAAAGTATGCTCCTGCAACCTGCATTCACATTGTGAAATGGTACGACCTTAAGGATATCGACATACTAATGAACAATGAATCTACAAATGAATAATTGCTCACGTAACTTTATTGGCCATATCCTACAATTTCTACAAATCAAATTAAAGATATTGTTGCACTTACACGACATTTGAGCTTAGAAACATGTAATAGTCCTTCACTCCGAAAAACCATATCTGATGCAGACCTAACATCTTGATCATCTTTATAACCTGCCAAAATCTTGAGGATAGAAGTCCTTAGAAACTATGGCCCCTGCGATATTGCTTGTAAATGTTTTCTCATATCAGATTGACTTTATTATAAGCAGATGATTATAGACATATGGACCAAGCGCTATTAGTGCAGATAAGTATTAATTCCTAAATTATAGCAGATCATACATCAAATCAACTCCACTGACCTGCCACCAAATATCTCTATCAATCTACCATTTTGTTGCCTGCCTCGTCAACTCGTCATTATGGCTCCTGAGCTCATTAGCATTGGTTGATCCAACTGCTCTTTTTTAGCTTCTTATGAGTTGCTGTCATACTTCATCTCTGCTATAAACTCGATCTTCGACCAGACCAGGGGCTTCCTTTCCCCTGATTTTTGTTTTATTTCCAACCTTCATAATAACTATAATGACCATCAGAAGTGAGCACATATATTAAACACATAGTAATCAATATGAATAAACAATTTACATATGGGCCAGTCACAAGTATATAAGCTCACCTCTTTCCCTCCTCCTTTACCCGGCTTGGAACCGGCTTATGCAAAGCTATAACATTGCATAGGCGGAGTTAAAAAAGGTTTACCTAATTGCGTAAAATAAGTAATTTATACATTTTATACTTGCATTCATATCTTTCAATAAAAAAGAAACTAAAAAATGATTAACTATCAAAACTAGTTACGTCTATGAAAAACTAACTATCACTGTCCCATGTTTACAAAAAGGAAAACTACCAAGATCTAATTACTAAAAAAGTTTCATATTCTAAAGGTAATCATGCTTTTTGATCATGCAAGAAAGCTTCTGATGCCCACATCTAAGAGTCGCTTATATTACTGTTGGGCTTGAACACACAGCATTACCATCAACAATATCATGGATTGTAACTTTATAAAGGTCATCGCCCAAGGCAACTGAATGACACATGTCAGTTGAATCAACACCAACGATGACACCATCACAACTAACCTCCAAGGCAACCCAGCAACAAACGTTCTTTATCATATGTTGGTGTTTTTCCTGCAGTTTAAAAGTTTCATAGATGAGCTTTAAGTCACAAATTACTAATACTCTATATCAATTAAACTAATCTAATACTTGTTCACATTGCGATAATGAAGTTACTTGTTAAGAATGAAAGTTTCAGTCGGTGATACAACCTGAGTATAAAATATTAGAAAGTTAGTATTACGTAGCATGCTATTAAGTGATCTTAGTGACTTGAGATATAGCTTACTCCTGAAGAAGTGTTGAATCTGTTGCGCAAGAGAATCTTTGGAGTAAGTTCATGCATAGTAAATATACCAAAATGGGGCACTATCTTGTGAAGGTACTGGAATATCAAAGCTCTGGAGAAAATGCTTGATCTCATGATACAGTAGCTGCTATACCAATGGGCAATTTGTAAAGGTAAAATGATTTTTAAAACGACTGGTCTGGGAGGGCACATTAGCTGACATTCTTAATGTTGAGGTGCCCAACAAATACAAGTGAAAGAGTCCATTAATAATGATGGGGACTGGTATTGGATAAACTACATGAGGTAATACCTAGACTTGGAAAAGCATTCTAAAACACATATAAATTAGGACTGCAGATGATCAGCTACATAGGCTCTCTCTGATGATGGGAATTTTTCTATAAAAATAGCATAGAACTTCTGGAGATCTCTAATATTAAGATTGATAGAATGATGTGGTTATTGTTCAAGGCATTAGCAAGAAGTACAAGTATTTAATTAGAAGGTATGGAAAGGAGTGGTCACAGAGTGGATAGTTTGATTCAGGCCTATCAGTTTTGTTTCAAAGTGCAGTTGTTGTTCAAGAGGATGCATCGAGGATTTAGATCACTTGTTGGTTCAT
Organism: Kingdonia uniflora; assembly: GCA_014058105.1. Lineage (NCBI taxonomy): Eukaryota > Viridiplantae > Streptophyta > Magnoliopsida > Ranunculales > Circaeasteraceae > Kingdonia > Kingdonia uniflora. The sequence continues at coordinate 23,247 of JACGCM010002320.1, forward strand.
AGTGATACAACCACACATGGTGGGAAGTACTTTGGCAAGCTGTGGGAGCTAGATGTGTCTCTAATCAAAATTTATTTGCAAGACAGGGTATGTGGGTTCTCTATCCTCACATAGATCCAAATGGGAATCATTACCATTATGCTTCCTTTTATCATTAGCTGGGAAATATGAAAGCTCGTTGTGCAGCTAGTTCGATAACTACCAATGGTTTGAGATATTATTCACAGAGTTGTTGGTTCTCTTCAATCTCTTTTGCCTAAACTCAAATTTCTTAAGCAATGTGACTTCTCAGATAGTTTTATCTCTCCAGATTCTCAAATTATAAAAGGCAATTAGATACAAACTAATTAAAGTGGTCAGATGGTGTTATGCCACATGTACACTACATTAAAATGAATATTGATGCCATTTTCTGTGCTCACATATAATTTTACTAACTTATTATCATGTAACAATAACATAAAGAATAAACTGCATTTGCAATATAACCCAATTAAATGCTTTACCGGGATGTTTCCAACATATTTGGTCATGCATTCAAATCTTTTTCTTAACTTCTCAGTTGCAAACTTTAATTCATTGTTGTTAGATTGCATCTCTTTATTCTCATTGACAATGTGACCAACTTTTTCCACCAAGGATATGCTCATGGCCGCACCCATTCCCCGATTCCACCTTTCTTCTATTTGCCAAATTTCTGTGTAGATGAAATAAACTATAAATTGACAAATAGTAGTATATTTCTATAATTAATTCAATCACATTAAAACCTGAGCAATAGCATCATTGCTCCCGTTTGAATGCTTTTAGGGTCTTTCCGCATAGTATTTTGCAGTTCCGCCTACAATGTTTTTGTTCGTTAAATAATAACAAAGTTAACAATACGTGCATTTCTAAGCTATATTTTAAGAGTATTTAAGATTTAAAAGAGATATACTTACAATAACATCAGGGCATTGAATGGTCTTATCTTTTTTGGTATGGGCTGGTATGTACACTTCAACCCTACCAATCTCCTCATCTGAACACCTCTTTCATCAGCTTATCCCATTAAGCGTATTTAATTAGTACTTTAAAAAGGAGTAAAAAACGTAGATACATAAGCATGTGTGTCTTACCAATTTATGATGACAAGTAATTGACATACTAGTTATACCAAGAGTGCACGGCGCTATTAGTTTGCCCAAATTTTTTTGTTCCTTTTACTTTTAGCCTGAATTATTAAAATATAAACTGAAGTATAAATATCACGATAATCGCTCAAATGAAAAAAAAAAAAAAAAAAACTCTTATGCAAGGATAAGTACGTGTAACA